>BPLR01002535.1:0-152089 GCA_021605095.1 Caerostris extrusa
GGAGTTAGGTCATGATTCCGTATAAAGAAATATTTGGCTGATATCCGCCAGCTTAATCAGGACCACTTAAAATGATAAACCGACGTGTAAGCCAGCAGTATGCTTTTCTGTTATCTAGCAGACTGTTTGATTATTTTCTACTTTCCTTATAGGTAATAAGAATATGAAGGCCAATTACTTTCAGAAAGACGTTCACATAAGCATAACTACATTTTCTTGGAAGTATTGTGTAGCAGACTCTGAGATGACGTTTCAGTGTGCATTGAATATGTTATATATCATCTTATTAGTTGTGAATGATGATTTCTAATCAAGTACAGCGTTTAGGTAAAAATAATATATAAGTATCCATACTCAGTTATAAAAATAAAGAGAATTTTATAATTAGATCCCTATAAACCTTGTTTTTCAAATTACTGAATATGTATATAATGTACAAGCATTCGAGTATATTTTTTAAGCAGATTTTTTTAATGTATTAAAAAATTATGTATGAAATGATTAAAATTGTAAAATTCGTTCCCTTTAATTGTACATACATCAATGAAAGATGTATTGGATAAATCAAGTGCAACTACCCTCGGTTAAATTCAAACTTTCCCAACCGTATATGGGGTCCAGTGAGTTGAATTATCACCAGAAGCATAAAACCGGGTAGAATAACGTTGGATAGTATGGACTAAAAGAAAAATATAATTAGAGGGAATTTTTTCATCTAGTGTCTTTTTATGTAATTTAAAATTTTAATTATTAAAAAATTAATTTTTTATAGCAAAATAAAATTCCTCTTAATGACGTTTTCTTCCCACGACGCCGCTCTTTTTGAAACCATCAGACTTAGCCGCTTGCAAATTCGGTCAATTGGTGGTCATTATATACTTTTATAATTGAATTTTGGGAACTAATGCAGAATCAAAATATTGACTCTCAAGCAAAGCTTTTTCTCTTTCTTTCTAACCCTTAGTGCCTATTTTCAATTTTTGGTACAACAAATCGCTTCGAATCTTCTGACTCCATGAATATAACATCTATCTGAAGTTTATAATATAAAAGTCATAAAAATCAGCCAAATAATTATCTATCTTTTAATATGTCGTATATAAACCAAATAATAAATAGTACCAAGCAGTCAGTCATCAACAAGCACAAACATGTTTGCTCAATAATTCTTCACTTTCAGAATTAGCTTTAGCAAAATTTGTTTAATTTTAAAATCAAGTTATAAATGTATATCAGCTATAAGATTATTTTAAATTACTAGAATTTGTTCTGGATATTTTATTTAATGTCTCTTTTTTTTTTTTTAATGTATATATTTGCATGAGTTCTTGAGTTATCTCTACCATGATTAGTAGCATTGATTGATTATCTCTCTATGATTAGTAGTCATTATATTTTTCTCTTTCTACATCTTTTTTAAAGGATATGTATAAATAATCATTCATTATGTAAGTAAATCTGAAAATATTAATATTTGTTAAATATTTTCAGCTTATTTTTAATTAATAACTGACATGTTAATTATTTTTCTAGATGCCATACCAGGTCTACAGAATTTAGGAAATTCCTGCTTTTTGAATGCAATAATGCAGGCACTTGCTTCATGTGCTTCGTGTTACAGCTGGATGTACAGAGCTGTTGAATATGCCGATGAACAGCATAGTGAAAATTCTTTGCTTGTAAAGTCTATTTTAACTGTTTTAACTAGTAAGAAGGAATATTCATGTTGATTTTCTAATTGTTTTTAAGATTATCTCTCGACATGGTTTTTGTATAAATGTTCGTAAGTTATGCATTTTTTTAATTAAAATGAAAGAAATTAAATTCCTTTTCAATTTAATCTTTTTTAATGTAATTGAATGGGTGATTAATATTAATTTTATTATATACTCTTTTGATTTTTAAAATTTATCTCTTTATTGTTGAGACTTACTTAATAAAATATAATTAATAGCCCAATTCAGGGATATTTTTATTATAAGCATATATTGTGTAAAAAATAAGTGTTTTTCATTTACTTTAATTTATAATTTCAAAAGGTCATTTCCGCCCTAAATATTGTATCTAAAATCTCTCAAGTTCTTTTATTTATGTATTATAATTTTATTGTTAGTGTTCAAACATTATGATAATGAATGTCAAATTTCAATCCTCCTTTTAAAAATTCTTTATTTATTAAATATTATTTAATAATGTATTTCACATGCTTTTTTGATTTTTAAACATTTATTAAAAAACTTATCTTTAGTTAGTATTTTGAAATAATAAATGAATATTAATACTCATAACCAAATTGAAACAGTAGCTAATTAAATTACTAACCAATTAACAACTGCTGCCTGCAGTATTTAAAAAAGATGATTTAGTGAGTCTTTATTTAATACTCACATGATGGCTTTTAGACAAGAGTGATAAAATGATTATTTACCAAACATTGAATAATTATGTCACATTTTTAATATGTAACTGTATTATCTTTCCCTTTTTATAAACAAAATACTGTAGAGTCAAATATTATATGTATATTATATGTGTATATATATATATATATATATTATATGTATATTTAGTGCAAGATGCTTTCCAATATAACAATCGCTGTATTTTCTGACATAATTTTTTTAAATATTATTATTAAAGACAAATACTAATAATACATCAAGCAATAATACATTTTGAAGAATTGCTGATTTCAGTTTTAAGGTTTAAAAGAAAAAGTAATTAATGGAGAAAACAGAAGTTTTGTTTAAAAAAAAAAAATTACATTTAATGAAAAATACAGTGCAACTTATTTTTGCTAATAATAATATTTGTTACAGCTTTAAATGGAAGTGAAGATAGTTGTAGTGGAGCAGAAGTAATCAAAGCTCTAAGATCCCATAGATGGATCATTAGCCATGAAGAACATGTAAGAATGACAAATTTTTAAAATATACATGCTAAAATGTTATTCAACTATTGGGTTTTAGTTTTTATATTAGTTGTTAAATATTTCTCATTTATTTAATGTATTTTATAGATGTATAAGTTTTTATCAGCTTGATATGCATTTAAAATATTTAAATGTATTTTTTGATAAAAATATTGTATTGCTTTACATCTTTTAAACTAACATTTGATTAAAACATTTAAAATCACATTTATGTACTATAATTGCAACAAAAAAAGAAATTAAGGTTGACTTATATTCTTCAATGAATCTCTATAACAGATATCTAACTGGAATAATATAACCAGTATCTACACTAAAAGTTATTTAGAAACAATGTTAATTCTTTCATTTTAATTTTTGTGTCATTTTTATTTTGAACACAAGCAACTTTTTTCCCCCATAACCCCCCAAAAAAACCACCTAGGAAACATAAATTAAGAAGATAAAAGCAGTATTTTGTACTCAAAGCATACCATTGTTAAAATTAATAGAATATATATATAGCCTGAAATCCAACAGTAGGGCTTTATAGAAACAATAGTTTGCTTGGCAACATTTCTCCATACTTAGATCAGATTATCCAATAGTTGAGAATATAGTACTCGTTCCTTGCTAAGCTTCTGCAAAGCTGGAAAATCTACATCAAAATTCATCCCTTGCTACATTCTGCTACAAAAACGGCAAATTTCTAATTTTTGCGCCAAAAATGCGATATTTCCTTTGTTTTGATTTATTAACCTGGAAAAATAGCCAAATATGAATGAGCCTATCTTCAAGCTTCTCATCAGATTGTTATTGGAGTGGACAAGAATCAACCAATAGGATAGGAGTTCTGCTTTATGACGTGTTTGCTGCGATAGGATTTATTTGTTACGTCAACGACATTCGTCATAGGGCATAATTTTAAATTGATTCCTCTATATCGTGGCGCCATCTATTTTTGTCTTTAGAAATAAATCGGATAAATAATTTGTTTGTGAACAGATATTAATAAATGTTTTTATAATAACTATATTAAATAAATGTATTAAATTTAAATTAATTAAAAGATTTTATTAATATTTTACATTTGTAGATTATTCACCACCATGCATAATTTTTCTCTACAACCAATATATATTTTATATGTTCCATTTTTATTATCTTTTTTAAATATTCAAATTAAAAAAAAAATTATTTTTAATATTTTACAAATTAGCTATAATATGTGTCATTTGAAGGATTAAAACAATTCTTTATTTCCCATTTATTACTCGAACTGCATTAAACTTATAGAAAATCTATCATTCTGTTATATCTAGAAATAATAAAATTTTCAAAAATAATATTTAAAAACATGACATTTATCCATGATTTACCTATAAATAATTATTGTTCATTCTCCTTATATGTGACGTATTGGGTTTTTTTTGTGCTACCTTTTATATATTTTTTAAAAATTGGATGCATATAATTTTAAGATTTAATTTTTAAAATTAAACTCTACTTTTGCTTATGCAAATAGAAATAACTTACAAAAAAAATTGCATATCTGTTTTACCATTACTCAACGTATATCGTTTGACACTTTTAAATTTTAAATGAATCTTTTATTTCTTACTATCATTTATTTAAAATAATTCGTATTTCAATTAAGCAACATATTTAATATAAAAATAGCACGCCAAAACAAAATTTAGAGAAAAATGTAATATATTTTTCTATTAAATAATTTAATAATGATTTTTATATGAAATCCATTAAAAATTGATACAATATTTCAATTGGAAATATTCATTGCTAAGAATTCCAAAATATTCGAAGTTGCAAGAAGGATAAAGAAAAAAATTGTTAGCCTTTAAAAATACAAAATGTATTAATAAATACATCCATTACTAAAATGTATCCAGTTCGATAATGGATTTATTTATTAATATACATTAAACTAAAAAATTAGTTTATTATCTATGTATTAAATAAAAAAAATTTTAACATTCGATTCTAATTTTAATTTTCTTCTTATTAATGTATTTAGCAATAAATTAGTTTCATACTGAATTTTAAATATCATACAAAATGATTGAGTTTAATTTAATTTTGGTACAAATCATGCGATTTTATTTCGTATATGCCTTGGACTGTGATGAACTGTTAATGTAAAAATAAACTGTTACAAAATCATTGAAAGAAGAAAGTTCTACAGAAATGTAATTTGCCCTGCTACAAAACCACTGAAAGCTGCTACAAAAATCATTTTTTGATTTTCCACCCCTAGCTTCTGTTTCAATTATTTTCCAGTGGATATAATCATGGCAAATGGCATCTCCCCAAAGCATTCGTTCATGTTCTATGGCATTTAAATCAGAGGATTATACTGGCTAATCCATTCTAGTGATATCTTCACTTTCTAGAAGCTTCTCATAAGAGTCCATTATGACATGAAATTATTATCCATTGAAACGAAATTTGTCCCAATGGCATCTCCGAACAAATGCACATGAAAGAGAATAACTTTGTTACAGTAACAGACCTCGTATATGTCCTAAAGTTCCTGTAAAATTAAAAACCCTGAAATGCCAAAAAAATTTAACAATTCAACCTGAAATTTTTAGTGTTATATAAAATTTCTCGGATCGGATCCCAGGCTGAGACAAATGCAAGCCAAGCTAATTATGGGCGTATCTTTACACCTATGGGTTGAAGGAATAGTGTAATGGAAACAACTGGCATATCATATAAAGAGTGTGCTGTGAAATAGATGCAATTCGAGGAAATTACGTTATCATGTTGGTTACGTTCTTTGAAAAGCGATAGAAACCAGACACTGCAATTGTTTTGTGTGGAAGAGCGAAATTGGGGGTGATAATAAAATATGTAAATGAGCTCGTTTATTTATGACTTCGTGAAAAATCCTAGTGTCTCTTTATCTTGGCACCGTGGTAAACACTAGCGTCTAGGTCACGACAGGCTAAGATTGCGGTAGACTGGAATATATGCCATAAACATGGCTTTTGCTTTCCATATTTGCAGTTCTGGTACAATGAGCTGAGGAGAGGGGAGATTTCAGTTTGAGGGGTTGTCTCACTTGTTTGGAGGGGCAATGAGGAATGAAATTGGTTCTATTGTGAAAAAAAGTTTATAGTTTTTAAAAAGACTGGGAGTGTTGAGCTCTGTTTTGTTTAAGAAAAGTGAAGAGATTAGGAAACTGTTCGATAGCTCAGTTATACACAATAAACTCAAGTAATCTTCGACACAGACACGAAGAATGACACAGATTCAAATGGACTGTATTAATTAACTCCTTTATTATGCAGCCATCAAGCTCAAAGATGACTGCCACACACAACCTTTTCGTTGGTTGCAGAAGTTGAACTTATTTAGTTTATGCAGACATCACACTCGAAGATGCCCTGCCTCACGACCGTTCTCTCTGGTCGTAGAAGTACAACTCCCTTCTTACATTCTTTCTCTCTCTCCCATCAGCTTACCCCCTGCCAGACACCCCCACAGACAGGATGTTTTTCTGGACATAGGGCGTTGACCTCCCTAAGCAGGGGGACATGGGTTTTCGACGTAACAGAAACCTTGTGGCAAATTGCTAACAATAGGTCTGGTTGTGAGAATAATTCTGTTGTAAAGTCGTACTATATCTTGTAGAAAGCTTTCACAACATCTAGGAATAAAATTCCTGTTGATTTCATACTTGATAGTATTTGCAAGAAAATCATTGTAACTGTAGAATTTGGGTATAGAAGTGCTTATCAGTGTTGAGTTGACAATGTTTAATGTATACATAATCACAAAATTTAATCTATAATACATATTATATTGCATATATAGTTTTTGTTTTCTAATTTTATAGGCTTTTTTTTTTTTTTATTTAAAATTCATATATAAATTTTGCTTAGCAATATGAAGCATTCAATATCTGGATTCTTTCAATATATATATTATAATTTATGCAGAGCAGAGTTAGGTAATAAATTAACTTTTGGATGAGCCATATGAGTGTAATTTAATTTTACCCTTCAATTTTTGTACTTTTTATTTGTTAAATGGAAATAAAGCATTAAAGGATTTACTAATATCATTAAAGAGAAACAAAGCATCTTTTATATATAAAAGATGAACAAAATTTTAAAGTTTGTGGATTTAAGCACGCTTGTATGGATGCATATTTTTCATTGGATTGCTAAAAAGCAAATTAATAACACATTTTACAAGTATATTAAAAATTTAGTAAATTAAGCTAACATGTTAATTGAATATAATACAAAAAATTCTACCAATGTCTGTTCTTAATTCGTTAAGTTTAACACCGTTTTCCTAAAATTAAAAAACTACCAAAAATTTTATTAAAAACATACTAAGAGTTAAAGATCCCCCAAGCATTCTCATGAGAAAACAATATAGTGAACTGCATATGGAAAGAAAAAGAAAATTGTTTAAATGCATTTTACTCGAGAATTTCAAGTCAAATTTCAGAACATTGTGAAGCATTTGTGAAAAGGGGGAAATCTTTTTTCTCTTTGAAATCCTTATTACTTAATCATGAATTACTTAATCTTCTATACATCTATATAATATAGTAATATTGATATTAAAAAAAAAATATAATTTTCATCCTTTTAGGATGCCCATGAACTCTTTCATGTCTTAACTTCAACTGTGGAGGAAGAGCTTTTAGCTTTGAACCCTGTAACATCGCTTTTGGATACTAAAAAATTAGAAGTATGTAAATTTATCCTATAAGTATTACTTACTTAGTATTGCAAACTTTTTATTATAATCTTTTAAAATATAAATGTATGGAAATCTATTACATTTTTATTTTAAATCTTATTGAAAAATCTTATTGCCCATCATTTATTTTTTTGTATTGTTATTTATTTTGTTATTATTTGGGAACTTTCATTTTGTTGCTTTTTATTTTTAAAAATAGTTATACCTCACTTTTATTTCAGAATTTGGAATATTTTTATTATCTTTTGAATCATGCAAAGAAAACTGTTCTTTCTAATCTTGAAATATATTAATAAGTTATTTTATATTTAATTTAATTGGAAATTATACCTGATGATTTTGATGAATTTAATACTTATAATTAATTTCTAGTAATATAATCATAAAAAGTGTGTATTTCTCCTTTTGAATAAAATAATTTTTCGATTAAAAGAACATTAAAATTTTTATTACAGAAAGAATGTATAAATCCTGTTATTGAAAAGAAAAAAACTATGGTTCCACCATCAAACACTTTGCCATTGAAGCTTGCTTTCCCAATGAGGGGTTTGTTGGTGAATGAGTTGAAATGCAATTCCTGCAATTATAAGGTTATTCAATTATTATTATGCTTTATTGGAATCTTAATTGAAGTATTCTTTATCTCAATTATTTTAATTTAATCATTTTATATATGAATTAACCTGAGATGATTTTTTGTTCCCTTAGCATCCAGCAAGATATGAATCTTTTGATAGCATTACATTGACAATCCCAACTCCAAATCCCTGTATGTATGAAATTTTTGGTTTTCAATTTTATCAATGAATTAGAAAATATAATTTCTAATGGCATAAAGTAAATTATTTAAAAATGAAATTTATAGAATTAATGTTGTGAAATTTTGTTTTCCTGAATGTAATTTTTTTTAAATATAAAAATCATTCTAATGTTTCAGTGTTTAATTACTAGTAATAATATTTAAATCAAATAAAAAAATTATATTTAATATAAAATTTATACCTGTATTATAAACTAAATGTGAATTGATTCATTAGAAAATTGATTGTCTTTAATTTTATTTAAAAATATTTATTCTTTAAATTAAACAGAAGACAAGTATCTATTTTATTCAACATTTTGCTGAAGAGTATTTAGTGCAATAAAAAAGCAATTTTAGTTACTTATAATATTTTTGAAAATTAGCTTTATTAAAAATAATTGAACAGCGCTTCAAAAGATAATTATAATGTTTAATAATTTTTAATTTTTTTATTTTTTATTTATAAATTTATTTTTTTTCCTCCTGTAGGGAAATCTTACTCTACATGACTTATTACTGAAATTCATATCATGTGAACTTATTCAAGATGTAGTTTGTGAAACGTGTCCCAAAGATGAATCGGCTTCAGAAAATACAGACCAAATAATAAAAACAATATTTAGTCAACAAGTTAGTTTTGGAAAAGTAAGTTTTTTTTTTTTTTATTTGAATTAATATATTGTCAGATAAATTTAATATTTCAAAGAATTAGTTTAAATATGCATTTAGTATAAATTTTTAATATTTTGTAGGAAAATTAATTTTTTTTTTTTTTTTTTTTATAAAATTATTTGTTTGCCCTAATTTGTTAAGTTTGCTAGTATTTAATTACACTAAAAGCAGGCAGTGTATGTAAATAATAAGAATTATAGTGGCGATTATAATAAATATGCGGTGAAAATTTTTCTGTAGTTTAAAAATTTGAATTTTTTTTTTTTTTATATATATATTTCTCCTTTTTAGTTTAAGATTTAATAATTTTTAATCTTGATATTTTCCTGATATAGCAATGCTAATCATACTAAAGGTTCATAGCTTTATAAGTTTAATGTTTTCAGTGTTTGGATTCTCAAATACTGTGTTAAATGGCCAAAATTAATGTGTTAATAATCTGTGTTAAATATTTGTTCTTTTTTTAGCAATATTAAAAAAAAAAAAAAAAAAAAAAAAAATTAATGTACAGCTTTTTATTTAAGAAATAAATTATATGAAATAGTTATATAGAATTATGGTTATAAAATTCTTTAATTCTCATACATTTATAACAAAAGAAAAAAATAATAAAACAACTATAATAAAAGTGTTGAAATTGGTTATTTAAAATTCTTTGAAAATTTAAAATTATTTTTTCAGTTGCCAGAATGTTTGTGCATTCATATTCAAAGAACAGTATGGCTAAAAAATGGTCTCTCTATGAAGTGCCATGATAAAATCTCTTTTCCAGAAGTGCTTATTATGGACTATTATGTTCATAATCATTCACAAAAGGATAGACAGTTAGGAGCTAGTTATTCAAGGTTAAGACTTACTGGTGGAAATTCAAAAATAGCCAGTGAGTAATTTTTCCTAAAATCTTATTTATTGTGTTTTAGAATATCAGAAAAATTCATTTTGATTGCTGAAACTAAAAAATGTCAGTATTTGTAATAAAATGAAAAAATATTTTATCATTACATTAGAGAAACAATGGCATTATTTTTAAGATTAAATGATATGATTGAATTTTTTCATTAAATTTTAAGACATGTAAAAAAAAATTTCTTTCTAATAGCTAGTGCATATGTAAATATTTTATAATTGACTAAACTAAGTTAAGTTAAAAATAAATATAATGTGTGTATTATGGCAAATTTTAATGTGTAATTTATCTTGCAAAAGAAGCATTGTCAGTTCTTAATTTTTTTTTTGTAATCATGTTTTTCCCTAGGAATATAACTAATTCTTTATCATCTTCTGAAGCACATGCCAAACCAATTGCAGATTTCAGTGATACTCTATTAAATGTCTTACCTTTGAGTTTGCCTCCTAACAAGGATATGTAAGTTACATATTTTTATTAAATATGTACTTGGGGACAACCTAATTTGACTGTGATGATAAGAATAAGAAGGATAAGTACTATAAGAATGATGCCTCCATAGAAAAATATAGTTTTTCCTCAAGTTTAAAAAAAAAAAAGAAAGAAAATGTTGAACAACACATTATAAATATTCAATTATTAATTAAGGATTTAATTAATTTTTGAGATCTCATTTTGACATACCTTTAAAATTTTTCCTTAAATTTGCCATAAGAGTGAGAACAAATTGCATATTGTAGGGGTATTTTATTTTATTAGTAACCCTAAATGTCAGATTGATTGAGGAAAAAAAATTGCCATGGTATATAATTTTTACCCTCTCTTTCATTTCCAAGAATTTTATTGTTAGCCACAATCATCCCTAGACGTTTATCCTCTTGGGAAAAAGAACAGTCTTTTCACTGAGTTGCTGAGAACTTTAAGTAATATGTAGATCAAAAACTACAACATTAAGTATATGTATTAAGTAATATGTAGATCAAAAACTACAACATTAAAGGTCACTTTATTATCTTTTTAAGTGATCTTCACTTCTTTAGTATCTCTTAAGTGATATTGCACTTTAGTATCTTAAAGTGATCTGCATGGCATATAAATTCATTCTTGTAGAATAGGTATGTCACATTTTGGCTCATGTTCCTTTTTATTCATCTATAGGATATTGCACACAGCCAACTTTGGTTGTCCCCAGATAAGTTCATAAGTTATTGAATTATTAATATTGCTATTATATTGTTTTTAATTAGTATACATTTAGAATATAAACTAATGAAAACAAGCTATTTACAACATACTATTTAAAATGTTCTAGGGCAAATATATAATAAACTAATTACAAAATAAGTTTTTAGAAATTAAGAAAAATCTTTTGTCTAAATTTTAAAACTTAAGAAATTTTACATACAGTTTTTCATTCCAGAGGTAATTAGGGAAATTTGATTTTAAAATGTTTTTTATTTGAAGATAATAGATAGTGCTATAGTTTTGTTTGTCATTGATGGCTGGCTGCTCTATATAATTTCATGCCCCCTCATACAGGTTTGACTCTCCAAATAATCCTTTTTGCAAATCAAATTAGCTCTTCTCAAAATTAAGTTTTTATTTATCTTTTCATACTTACACATATGTATGTTTATAAAGACAGATATGCATCTAAATATGTATTTCTCTATGAATAACGATGTATTGATAAAGATGCTTAAATAATATGTATAACTTTTAACATGTATTTTTTTTTAGTAAGCATAATTGTGTGTTCATGTGCAAGTCTATCATCATGTGCATATATGTGAATGATTGCTTGTGTGTGTATATGTGGGTTTGTGCATCATTATGTTCACATTTATGCAAATATTACTGTATGAGACAGGGTGATGACAGAACCGGAAAGTCATTCAAAAGGCAGGAAATTTTGTCAATCTGAGAAGTCTGGAAAATTCGCAAAAATACCTAATTGTTTGAGAGAATTTCCCACCAAGCATGCGATTTTGTGGCCAAGCATGCTTACCAACATTATCATTACTCTGTTATGGCAACCTTAATTCTGTTTTTTATGACTGGCTATCCAGTTTATGATTCATCTCATTTTAAAGTTGTCTTTCACTGATGTATTTGTTTTTATTTGTGCTCTGTTGCACTTGTGCTATTATTAGTAATCATGCTATTGCTTAGGTCAATTTAGAAAAACAAGGATTATAATATATTTTTAATATTTCATCAATTATTTTATTATTTATGTATTAAGGTGAAATTTATTCCTTAAACCTAATTTCACAATCTTTTAGCATCTACATTGATTGTTATTTGTCACTATTTGTTATTTATATATTTAATTGCTGAAAATTAAGTCTAATGAATTATTTTTGCATATATATTTTGAATGTATTAACCTTTAATTTGTTATTTTTTGTGTTTAATTACTAATTCTGCTCTTAAATTGGGCTTCAATTATATTTGTACATAGAGGGAAAAAAGCAAAATTCAATCATACACTGTCTCCTTTAAAAAATAATTGATATGACAATTGTTAAAATAAATCATATAAATCTCTTTTAATAAAAATAATTTAAAATAATTTATCTGTATTTATTTCAGTAAGTATAGTTATCTTGTAATAATTTAGGGGTTTACTGTAATATAGTAAACCCCCTAAATAGTATAGTTTTAATATATTTTTATAGGATGTTTAATTTTTTTTTTTTTTTTTTAATTTCATAAAAATATGTTACTTTTTCATATTAAATAACCAGTGAAACTGTTTTTAATAACGTATATTGTACACATACAGTGAAATAAGATACAGACCGAATCTTTTGGCATATTTAGCAAAAAAAAAAAGTATTCAAATAAAAGATGCTGGTTTACTATCCTTGAACTTGTATGTTTTCAACTTATTTGTCGACTGCCATCGGAATTCTTTAAAGAAAAATATAGTATGTTCATAAAAGATTTGCAACTAGAGTATTAGAATGAGTATGTATAGATTTGGGCGACATTTTCCGGTTCAATGTTTATGTGGAAGAAAATAGTTCTTATCAGTTATTGATGATTACTTGTGTAAAGTTGAGGTATTTGTAATAGAGAGTTAAACTAAAGTTTTCTCTTGTTTTGAGAAATATTTGCTTAAGACTAGGCTAGAGTTTATACATAAACAGTTTGAAGATTTTCTTAGTGAATTAGGTATCAAACATTGAATGTATATCCTCACACACTGCTCAACTAGAATGGCGTTATCGAAAAATTCAGTAAGACTGCAATGGGCGGAGTATATGCTATGCTTCAAGATAGTGAATTGCAACCAGGCTTTTGGGGGAAGCACTTGTAATATTTGTTCATAGAAGAAATAGGTGTGAGCATAAATTAACAGAAGGGTTCTCTAATCGAAATTTGGAGTGGTCACAAATCTTCAGTAAGACACCTTAAATTATTTTTATCACTCTTATTTGTGCACATTCATAAAATTAATAGAAATAAACTTCAACACCGAGCTAATTTGGAATTTTAGTTAGCTACTCTGAGCACTAAAGGTTATAGGATTTCCATTCGTAAAAAGCATAAAGTTATTGAAATTATTCACATAAAAATCGACGAAACTAAAAAAAGGTGTTGGCTGTACCGGTTTGAAAAAAATAAAAGTTCGGATTAGCGAAGTTTGACTTGCGAATTAAATCGTCAGATTCAACTGTTTCTCGAAGATGATCATTTAAGAGTTGATCAGATTGGAAGAATCAAAGTTGAGGAAATTCCTGAAAATAGTGATAAATAAATTAGTGATTGGAGAAAATTAGTAAGAACTCGTAATAGATGGATAATATCTTTAAAGGAAATCAAGAAATATAGTATTAAAAATAAAATAAAATTTTTCCCCAATAAATTAATTATATATCCTAAAAATGAAGATTGTAATTTTACTTCATATAAAATTACATGGCATCTCAGTTTGAATACTATGAAGTAAAAATTCCTAAATCGTTTGAAGAAACACAAGTTAATTCCGATAAATTAAATGAGATGGTGCTATGCAAGAAGAACTTCTTGTAATGACAGAACTTAACGTATGGGATTTGGTTGATCCACCAAGTAATGTTCCTATCATTGGAAATAAGTGGGCATTTAGTATAAAGAATTACCTTAGTTATTAGTTTAAACAATTACCCAAGTCATTTGTTAATCTTTCTTTTAAAAGTTATTCTTTACCAAGCAAAGTGCTGAAAGTTAAATTGTTGAAAACAATTTAATGCAAAAAATATCCTTATTGGACATTGATAGGATGTTTTTCGTTTTTGGCCGATAGGAGTAAGCTTGGTAAATCTAATGTCGCAGTCTTCAAACAGTTACACTTTTTAGCACTGGAAAATAGTTGTAGATGTTTTGAATTATGTATTTGCATAAGTTGTTCAAGCTAGTATCATAAATTGGATGGTAACTTAATGATACTTTAAATTTTTGTTTGTATTGCATGCATTTGGAATAGTTTTAAAGAAACTGTTCTTTATAATAATCAAACTAAACAATTAATGAAAATTATTAATAAACTAAAAATATTTACATATTGTTGAAGTATTTCATATAATATTTTTCTTTTTTTTTTTTTCAGCATGTGCTCTTTAAATACATGTACTTATTAAAAGCTGTAGTTGTACATTTGGGAGGTGTCTCCTCTGGACATTTCATTACGTATAGACGAGTGGGTACAAACAAGCAAAACGAAAAGTGGTTTTATACCTCTGACTTAGAAGTAAAGGAAGTGCCATTTTCAGAAGTTTCTGCAGCTGGTGCCTACATGTTATTCTATGAAAAGATGAGGTAGGCAGCTAATTGTTTTTTCTGAGTATAGAGCTTTTTTCAGTTGTAGACACACAGTATACTAACAATTTACTCAAGGGTTACGAACAGTCATTGAACAAAAATTTATTTAAAAAAAGACTTGTATATAATGTTTCATTTATGAATTGTTTTTGTTTTCTAATTCTGACTAAGGACTTCAATGAATGACATGTCCATGTATAAAATGCCTTCTGTTATTTTGTAAATAAAAATTGGATTACTGCATTTTAAAATTTTTAATGTTTTTATAGAGTAGATATCAATGTGTTTTTGATCATGTTTGTATATCTTAATATAACTTGAATTGTTTGAAAAATAGTAAAATACCAATAAATGTAGATATAGTTGTAAAAATATTTTATTATCATTTGCTGTTTGCTATATAGCAGTTTTAATTTAATTTTAAAAATTATCAAATTAAAACTATTTTTTTTTGGATATTAATTCAGGTTAATGAAATTTGTGCCATTTATTTACTGTAAATTAAAAACTAAATAATATTAAAATGGTTGCATTTATTAAAATAAGCATTTGAGCAAAAGAGTTTTTGGTAAATATGCTTTAAAATAATTTCTGTAAATACTGTTATTTGAAAATTATACTGGTATGATTTTTAATATATTCTATGATTGTCTTTGTTTCTGTTAATGTTTTCTTTGAAATGTGTTTTTCTAACTTTTGTTATTCTATACAATGTATCCAATAAAACAAATATTAGAAAAAAATTGTCTTTTATGATGACCAAAAGAAATAAACTGTTTTAATTAAAAAAAAAAATAAAATTTTTCATAATCATAATAATCATGGTTTTCATTCTAATTTTTCATTTTATGTATAAAGACTGTTCCAAAATTTATATTGACTTATCGAGATTATTGCAAAATCTCTAACATTTTTCTTAAAATTGATCATTTTATTTCTAATACTTGTTGCATTACAATATACCCACGATTTATCAACTATGGTGTTAAATATTTTAGGTATTATGCTAAAAACAAATATATATACATATATACAAGAATATTTGGATACAGTATTACTTCTATTATAAATTTTTTTAAATCTTTTGCTGGATATTATTTTTGATATGTTATTGTATTAGATATGTTTGTATATGAATTGCATTATGTTCCATATTCTTATTCTCTATTAATAATATAAGTCTAATGTCAGTAGATAATTGATGCAAGTTTTCTATTTTCTGCATTAATTACATTCCTATTATTTTTATTTAGAGTTAGATATTTCAGGCTTCCTAAAAAAATAAAAGATGTTGTAATAATTTTCCATACTATATAATTATATCTGATACCCAAACTGATATTATACCAAATTATAGTTATTCAAAAAAAAAAAAATACAGATTATTTCGAGTGTGTGTGTAATATTTTATGTTTGATATGTTAAAATTTTCATTTATTTGAATTTGAGCCATTTTTCATCTATTTGTGAATTGCCTATTATTAAAACTTTCAGAAATTATTGAAGTTGAGTTGCAAAAATTACTTTTCTCTTATTTTTGCAATTTTTTATCAAGAAGTGAGATTTTATACATAAAATGCCTTTGAACAATTCTTAAATTAAAAAATAATAATAAATTAAGCATTATGTAATGATACTCATTTAATGTTAAATTTATTCATAAAAGTGATTTATAAAAATATTTTGAAATTATATTTATGCATCATTAAAATGTTATCTAAATATGTTACAAGTGAACAAAACTTCTATAGGAACATTTATATTATTTTCAAAATTTATTTTAAAAGTTGAAATATGGTTTTAAAAAAATATGTGAAATTTAAATAAATTCAAAATCTTCAAATTTTTAATATTGAAGTCATTAGAAATTTATTTAGATTGAATACACATTTTCTTAAAATATTTTAGTATTAATTTTAAATCTTTCTTATGTATAAATTTTTATGAAAAGAGGAAAAGTAATAAGAGAATAAAAGTTATAGAGAGATGAAAATGTGAAGTTACCTTGTACATGTATTGTTTTAATTATCTGATAAATTTCAATTTTGTGTTCGTTATTTAAGCGGCATTACTTATGTATTATATGTATATATTTCATTATAGATTTTATCTAATATAAAAAAAAAAAATTTTAAGTCTATATGATTATTAAATTTATTTAAAATGGCAAAACAAGTACCTGTATAACCAGTATTTGAATATAACAGTGCAATTTTTATCTTTCCTATATGTTTTAGTCATTACAAGTGTAATAATATTTGTTTAGTTGGATAGTAATTTGCCTGTGATGCTATATTTAAAAAAAGTTAGTAGAGACTAAATTTATTTGCATTGAATATTATATCCTATAACTGTTTCATGATTATTCTATTTATTTTTTGTACATAATAAACCACTTGGAAGAAATTATTCTTAGCATCTATTTATTAAATCATTTTTAAATAATAATTCAACCTTAAAATACTTTATGTAACTTAACACTATTACATCTTTTTATTGCTTTTTTATAAAAGATTTTTTCTATATTTTAAAACTTTAAATTTATTTTATTAAATACACTATATTATCAACATATATCTAACTATTATCAACATATATATGTTGCTCACAAACATCACATTCTGTAAGATTTGTTGCGAATCTGTTATTTTCTTAAAGTATAACATGTATTCTTTCTGATACTCAAATAAATGGGAGTTTTCCATAGTGGTGCCGAATTCCCATTGCATGTTGTAAATTCCCATTACAATGTTGCCAAATTCCTATTTTAGTGCAAGTTGATGGATAAAGGTTTAGTTTAACTGTAAAGCAAAAAAGGGTTAAAATCTTGAATGCTGTATTGTAATAAATTTTCCAATGTTGTAAACTAGTACATATTGCCTAATGGTTAGGATTTCATTTGCTGTTGAATCTGATAAATTTTGAATAATGTGATCCTTTTCTTTCTATTAGTGCCTCTGAGCTAGTTAGAAAAATAACTTCTATTTTTTAAAAACTTATTAAAAAAAAATTTTAGAGGAAAATTAAATTTTTTTAAATATAGTTCATAAATTACTTAATATATTTAAGAGATTAAAATATCAATATTGAGTATACATTTATAGTAGATATATTATTTTAAAATTTTCTTTGGTCTTTTTTTAAGATTTTACAATATTTACTTTGAAACTCTTCTATTAATTCATCATCGGACAAATATTTCCCAATGCAACGTGTTGTTGGCTCATCGAATCTTCCCTTTCCATGATTTAAATATTGTTGGGTTAAAATTATTTATTTTCGTGATGTTTCAATAAACATATTTTCTTCCATTGAGATTTAAACCAAAAATTGAATTTCATCATGCAGTTGATAAGTAAAACTGATTCTACAAATTGAATTATTCTTTCTACAGGGGCTTGTATGATGAGTTTGACACTCTTTGACTGAGGGGGTGATGTCTCCTACTCGAGGTGCCCCTGTGTTTAATGAACTAAACGACCTTTCTATATTCTCGACAAGTGCAATATGAATAGAGGTTTTAATGAGGAAAAAAAAAAAAAGTCTTGTTTCCAGATTAGGATTAATGCAGTTTTTCATGTATCCTTTTGGAATGCTGGTGGTTTTACCCATGACAAGTTACCCGAACTGAAGGTTTTTATTTCTAAACGTAACAGACATTACGGGCATTGTTGAGTGTGGTACTTCAAAAAAAAAACTTGACTTTTATAAAATTAAAGGTAATCAGATTTTCTCACTGAAAAGATCAATACAAATAGCATCTAGTATAATAGTATATATAAAAAATGCCATAACTAATGTATTTTCAAGAAAATCAATGGCAGCAAATGATAAATTAGAGGCCTTGAAGATTCAGGTCTGATATGGTGCTTCTAGCTATCAAGTAACCTTCTTATATAATCCTCCTTTAAATAATCCAAAACTAGAAGACTTTTTTATATGATTGGAACAGGAGCTCTATCATACTGGGTGATTTTAATATCCCCTTCTGTAGATGGGGCTGTGCTGGTAATACTATTTTATGAAACACCATTGAAGACTTCATAGACTCAAACCAATTGTTTTTATTGAAAACACGAATAATAGCCCCACTTTTTTTTTGTTACGGTGGGAGGATATCTCACCCAGATTTACTGCTTTCCCACCCTAGATTAGAAAGGGACATTAAGCATGAACTAAATAATGCCCGTGGAGGTGTGGGTCATCAAATTATGTTAACAACCTTTTGTAGAACTCATTCAATATACCGTGCTCTTCGTTATATACGATGGAACATAAGAAAGGCAAATTGGACTATTTTTACAAAGTTTATCGACTTGCATGTTAAAAAAACCTTTCTGTTGATTCAAGCCTAGGTGTACATGCCTTCACTAGAACTTACTTAAATGTGCTTCTATTTGTATCCCAAGAGGACGAGTAAAGAGGTATTCAACCTTTTGGAATTCTAACTTTCAAGATTTGAAGGAGAAAAGAGATGGTGCTAGAGAGAAGGCTAGGAAAACCGGCCAGAAAGAGGACTGTATAGTTCTCAAAAAAAAATGTCAGACCGTCCTGAAAAAAACCACAATTGACTCCAAGCGAACCACTTATCGGTCTTTTCTGGAAAAATTTAATTTTAGAAGAGATGATATTAGGCCTCATAATTTCGATTGTATTAAATAACCAAAAAGAACTTAGAAATGAACCGATTAATGTTGGATCAAAATCTCTTGCCATTACTAAAGAGAGAACTCGAACTTTTTGCATATATTCAGCTAAAATTTCAAATTTTGTTCCTCAACATAGAATTAAAAATGGCGAATTTATTCCATTGGAGCTTTCTGTAACTTCTGAGTTCTATTCCCTTTTAATGATGATTTCTCTGAATTAGAACTGGAATGACTTGAATGGCCTTGTCAAGGGAAAGAGTCCAGGCCCCGACGGCATTTTGCCAGAGTTTCTCATTTAAATCGGGGTTTTGCCAAGAAACTTATTGAGATTTGTATACTTTACCTGGACGAGCGGCCTGCCGAGTGTCTGGAGGAAAGCAGAGGTGATCCCAATATTGATGCCTAAAAAGGATCCTCAATGTCTAAATAGTTATCGGCCGATAACTTTGACGAGGTCAATGTGTAAGTTAACTGAAAGACTGATTTCAAATTGCTTTAATTTTGCGCTGTAGAGAAGAAAGACTCTGTCTGAGTGTCAGGTTGTGTTTAGGAAACATAGGAATACCTCTGAACAGATTGTTTATTTGCCGCAGGAAATAAAAGATGGCTTTCAAAGAAAACATAGCTTTTTCGCTAATTTTGTAGATTTTAAGACAGCTTTTGACACATCCTGAAGGAAAAGGCTCGTTGCCTATGTTAGAGGGGGTGATATTTATAGATACATTAAATCATTCTTAGATCAACGTTTTATACGTATTAAATACGATAATAGTACCTCTGGATATGTGCAAAGGCAGATATTACTACTACCTATCGGCAGATCTTTACTCCGTTACTTTTTAACCTTATGATAAATGACTTTGTGGACTCTTTGCACCTATGAGCCTGAAATTCGGACTACGGGTAGAGACTTTAAAGCTGATTGAAATGCTTTTTTCCGTGCACTCAAATATTTTTGTAAAGGTGGTCAGTCTATAAAGTGAGATGACAGTAAATCCAGATAAAACCACGTTTCAACACTTTCTCTCTGAGCTCTAAATATCATGAACCTTAGATTTAGAGACCAATTATTAAAAAGAACTTAAAGTGCAACCTATTTGAGCTTGAATTTGAATATAAAAGTAAACTAGACATGTCAAATTAAAAAGCTGTTGACTGTGGGGAAAACAGGGCTAAACTTCTAAAACGTTTGGACTGCACAACCTGGGATTCCACTCAAGATGTCCTTTGTACCGCCTATAAAACCGGCAGTTGAGTATGGTTGTGAAGCACTTGCAATAATTACGAAGACAAATTCGAAAAGATTGGATATATTCCAAAATCATTGCCAGAGATTTATTACTGGTGGTACAAGATCTACGCTAATTACTACTATGGAACACCAAACTGGTTTGAGTCCTTGTATGACTGTAGATGGAAAATGGTTTTAAACCTTTCTCAAAAAATCTTGAAAAGAAGGACAATTTTCTGAATCATTACTTGCCGGCTGTAGAGAGGTTGAAATCGCAAAGAATTTACCTTTCTTGTATAAAAGATTCACATGATACCCTAAACTTTCCTTCAGCTCTTTTTTTGCATTTCCAGATCTTTAGTGTCCACTGAAAAATTTTAAACTTGCTAAGGATATTTGGATCCTGTCTCTGATGTTAGCAAGAAATTTTCTCTTGATTCTGAATTGGTATATTGCCTTGGCTTGGTTTTCCTGAAGATTCTTGGTGTCATGTCTATACTGATGGTTCGGCTGAAGAGGCCATAAGAAATGCTGAAGCTGGAGTTTATTCTACAGACTTTACATTATCTTATGTCATTGGAAGGTACTTTGACAACTTTGATGATAATATAGCTGTTCATTTCTTTGGCCTTAGACAAAACAAAATAGTGTGAAAAAGAAAATATTATCTTTTTTTATGGATTCAGGACGACAATTATGACCTTGACAGCTACCAGTTACTGTGAATGTAAGATTTCTAGAAATTGCATAATAAAGATAAGTTGTTGAATCCCAAGAAATCCATAGCTATGCAGTGGATTTCAAGCCATCGACTTCAGTACATATTATAATGCTTTGTTAATATAAGTTTTCTTTAGAATAAATGTTAATGAAGTATGAAACTGGATTTAAAAATTTATTTTTTAAAAAAAAAATACATATTATAAAACTACACGAATTTCAAAAATTAAAAATTCATTTTACAATTTTAGTTGGGAGTTTCATCGCTTGATCAGTCTTGATTTAAATATCAGATCAAAAATAGTTTTATGAATCAAAGCATTTATTTTTCAAAATTTAATACTAACTTGGAAGAAATATAATTTTTTAAAATTTTGGGATTTCAAATTTCCTCATGAACGCTCTTTGGCCTCATTTTTGTGTAAACGACGTTAAAAGAACGAAATAGCAAAAAGAATCCTATCTACTGCTATTGAGTAAATTTTGAAGTTCGCCGGCCTAAAAATCACATGTAAAAAACAATGTTGCTGTAGCTGTTACTTTCAGTGGAAATACTCTCTTCAAATGGTAATAGACCAACTGTAAAATATTATTGTTCTTCTTTAAAAAAAAAGAAAGAATATAAAATTCGAATTTTATGTTTATTTCAATTTAAGGAACAAGTACATAAAAATATTTTTGTTCTTCGGTGTATAAATTATTATATCTATTAGCAAAACTTAGAACCTATAATTTTTTTAATTAATTAAACTAATTTAAAACTTTAAGATTTTTTGTTTAACTTATTTGTACGAGAGATTAAAGTTTACCGTAAAATTTTGAGGTCGGAATATCATCGTATCATTGTACACATGTTCAAAAGATTTTACCAGTTTTGCAAACTTTCAGCTACTTTAAGACTCCATTAAGGATGCGGATAAGTTAGCTTTATTTTTATTTAAGCTGATTTTCGATTCAGAACAAGAACAAAAATGTGATTATCGTTTCTAATATGTACCTCCATGAAATAGCAGCAAATGATAGTCTTCAGATGTTTTTGAAACCCGAAATCCCTTGAGCCACGTCGAGATCATTACTAATCTGAACCTTGCTCAATCAACTCTTAAGAGCCAGTTACCGAGCGAGAGCTTGAAGATTCTAATTCTTGAGACATTCATATCCACTACCCCAAACCTGAATGGTTACATATTTATACAGATGACGCGTTGACTGAACATTCACCAGATGTCGGAGCAGTAATATAGTCTTTTTTTTCCATGTTCCTGTCGGAAACCAAAACCTTGTCTTCGATGGAGAAATAATTAGCCAATTACTTCTTGCATGACTCTGCAGCAACTTATTCCCAGACACTTTTACAATAAGGTGGTTTTGCTGTCGGACCCAAGGCTGCCATACAAGCTATCGGGTCATATGAAGCACCGTCCTCTAGGAATATCGAGCTCTTGAAAGATTGACGGTAGATGGGCGACACGTCCTCCAGTGGATCACTGGACACTATGACATTTTAGGTAATGATCGGGCAGATTTGCTAGCTAAGGGCACACGGATAGTCCAACAGCCAAATACTTTCAACTCTTTTCATTCCGTGAAACTTAATATCAAAATTCAAATGAGACGAGCAGTGAGCAATGCCTTGATGGAAAGCAATTGTTCACTGCTCGTATCTTCTCGAGGAGTTGGAGGAACATTTGGTACAGGTTATTTCGGACAAACCTCGTGAAAAAGCTGTCGCGGAATTTAGACCCGAATTGGCCATGACTGTTTGGTGAGCTATCTGCGGCGTATTGACATTTTTGATAGCCCAAATTGCCCGTTCTGTGAGAAAGACGAGATCATGGACAAGCACCATATAGTAGGATGCCCGGATTTGCATGATGACAAGAAAAGATATTGAAGTGTTAGAACTTTGCTGATGAAGCATTTTTTTTTTTTCTTTTATGGTTTTCAGAGTTTGTCATTTTCTCTTGCCTTTGGAAATAAAAAAAATATTTTTTTTAATTTGAAATATATATAAACTTTTAAATCTTCACTCCTTTCTTTTTTTTGTATATTAGGAAGTAAATTTATGCGTTTTTTAAACTCTGATAACTATGCCATTCAAACGAAGCAAGTTTTATTTCCCTACACCTAAGAAAAGCTACATAATATTAAAATGTAAACTTAACATAACGAGGATTTTGATAGCAGAAAAATTTGTGAATTGGTAAAGAACTTTTGAGTTTTGGGAATCCACAGTAAGAACATTCACGAAAGAGAAAATCTTGATGCAGTGATAAAGCGTTCAATCCTTGAATTCAAACGTAAATTCGTGCACGTCAGGGTATTATTGAGATAAAACAATGCTGTAAAAGTGAATTATCCAGTCGATTAAAATGTTGCATGTTATCAAGCTAAGGAAATTTTTGAGAGGTTGAAAGAAGCTGGAAATAGAGCGAAGGTAAGAACTTTGTAATTAGCAGAGAGTGGTTCAACCAATTTAAAACTTGCCACAGCATCGTGAAGAATGGACAGGCAGCAAGTGCCAATAAATAAATTGTGTCTGTTCTTTATAAACTCAATTCTGTGATAGGTGACTATAGCTATAAAACTGTATTTAATGTGGATGAGACTGGAGAAAGATGCCCCAAAGATTTTTTATTGAAACTGAAGAAAAAAAAAACTTTTAAGATTTAAATTACTAAATTCTGGTTGACTGCAATGCAGCTAGTGACTGTACATGAATATGTCTTTTAACTTAACATTCCAAAAATCCAAATATAAAATTAGTTTTATCAATCAAGTAAAAATATTTGGGCAACAGCTTCCATTTCCAAGAATGTCTTGCTCACCATTTCATACCATATTCAACAATTTTGAATGGTCAGTAGTGTGTGTGGTAGAGTAACAGCAAACACACAACAAATTTTACTATAAAAATTCACATCAACAGATACACATTCATAACTGTTGCTGAATTACCCGAACTATCTAAAAAGAAGCAATACAATAAAATGAGACAATTTATCTTTAACATTAATGCTTAGCTACTAATATAATTTCTTTCTGTAATGCTTTGAAATTTTAAATATTGAATTGCCGCATGTACATCTGGAAAAAAAATAGCCATTGAAACTTTCAAATTTTTAGAAATGAAAATGAGAATTTAAGTTTTATATATAAATTAATATTATTTTGATAATGTTTGTTTTTTTTTTTTCAGAAAAAATAAAATTTCTACTATTAGTTCACTGTGTGATACTAAAACTCTTTTATTGTTTCATATATATATATCTTATTCAAATTTTTAATCGTTAATAAAATACTGCACAGCTATTTTATCAGAAACATCCCTTTACCAATCCACTTTTCTCAAGTTCAAATCCCTTTTCAAACATTGTACATTTGTTTGAACTTTTGTAGTGGGTGTACACTTGGTGTTAATACAGTTAATTTTTTCAAATATTAATTAAATTAATTTTAGTTTTTTTTAAATTTAAATTGCATGCATCTAATAATAGATGGCGCCAGATGTAAAAGGAAAATTTCAACTTTATTTGTAAAGGCCTTTTGCAATATAGTGGGGAAAAAGTAGGAATTGACTTAAATTTTTTTTTATATTACTTGTTTTCAAGTTGCATACTTTTTCTGTTAAGTCCCCATTTGTATTTTGGTACCAATAGATCCAGAAATAAAATTTTGTATAAAAGAACCTAGAAGGTGATATAGCAAGAATTTTTTTTTTAGATAACTACCACAGTTATGTTTGAATAGCAAAGAGATAAATGTATTTACTTTACCATTAACAACATTTAAATATAGAAACAGCAGAGATAAATAGTGTCACTGAGGCCTTAAAGAACTCAGTAACAGAAGCAATCAATTAACATTGATTTATAGTTACTATATCCCCCTCACTTCAAAGAAGTTAAAAAAAAAAGTATATATTGTTAGTTCTTTCCTCTAAATAAAACATGTGCAATATATATTATTTAAAAGAAAATATTGCAATTCATAAAACATATTTTTGTACTCTCTAATAAAAGAGGATAATATAACATGTATTAAATAGCACAAATGTAATTTTATATGTTGTAGACACCAACTGCATTTTAAAGAAAAGAGTCACATAAAAATAACAAGTTTAATAAATATAAAGTTCATTTTACAAAAATTTAAGCCTTGATATTAAAATGGATGGAATTATCTTTATCTTCAGTCATAATGAGAACTTAACAGTTTATAAAACAAGTTCGTCTCTGTATGTAAATGTTAAAAAATTAATGTATGATAAAAACAAATGCTTGTAAAAGAGCTTGATTAAAAAATTCACAAATATACAAATATTTATAATTGTATAAACAGATATATAACATAAAACAGTAAAATCACAGGATATGATGCAATGCTAACAAGTTGAGGGTTTACAGGAAGTATTTTCAGGAACTTTACTGCGAGAAGATAAAATATGTTTTGGGTTCCTTTTAACAGTAGATATATTTTTAGGAGAATTATCCATATCACTGCCTTCAGTATCAGAAGTTGTAGAACTAGTGCAAAGATTTCTATTAGTATCCAGCGTCCAACCATCTTTTTGTTTGCCAATGTGGTCTGCAGATAAAACTGGAGGACCAGATTCCCTGTTTTCAAAATCATTGTTGTAGTACGAAAAAGTTTTGCCATGATCAGATTTATGGATAGGTTCAATAGATGGGGAAGAATCGTGAGAATTTATCACATTAGATTTATATGGCGCTCCCAAACTATCTGAAACAAAACAATCTGATTTGTGCTTCTTTCCATTTTCTTTACTATGACCATTTGATGATTGGCTATCAATATTATTTAAAAAAGAAGAAAAGACTTTTAAAGATGGAGGAAACAAATCCTGGTTCTGACTGGGGCAACTTAAATCAGTGAATGATCCACCATCACCCTGGTCTCTAATATCACAGTTCACTGAGTTAATAGAATTTTCACCAGCATTGCAATTAATAATTTCATTTTTTTGAGTGTCGTCAGTAACAGTCCTGTGATCTCCATGAGAATGATTATATGGTATTGGAAGGCGTTTAGGGGGTAATGGAGGTTTTTGGCGAGATGGCAGAAGTTTCTGACTGTTATTAATATTAGCAGATCTAGAAAGAATATTGCTATCAGATGAGTGTTGATCTTCTGTAAGGCCACTAATGTTATCAGCTGCTAAAATTGTTGATAGAGATGGAGCTAAGCCTAAACCCACATTTCTATCATGATACACATCTGGTAATTCTTGACTTAAATGCCTCAGTTGAGTATTAAGTGTATGCTTTCCAATAAGGTCCTTCTTTCCGGTTAAGCTATTATGAAAAGCTTGTGGTACATACAATGATTTTTCTCGGGGGTTGCAACCAATGGCAGATGGAACTCGAATTTCATGAATGTCAATGTTTTCTTGTGTTTTACCTTCAAGACAAGGAGCATAGATACCAGTTTCACTTGATGGATAATGTTTATTAACTTCCACTTGATGTACCTGAGCTTTAGTTTCCACCATATGACCAAGTGTAGATGCCTTTTTATAATAACCTCTATCTTGATCCAGTTTAGATAGTCCTCTTCTTGAAAATTCTTTGCCCATTGTCTTATTCACAACAGATGAAAATAAACATGATTTCTTTTTCATATCACTTTTGATATTTGAAGTAGATAAATTAAAATTAGATATTTGAGAAGAAAGATTTCCTAAATCAGAATTGCTTCCACAAAAATCAAATTCCGAATTACTTTGAGACAAATCATTATCTATTAAAGAACTTGCCGATGATGGCTTTGGATGATTTTCCTGAAGAGGTAAACCAAACACATTCTTTTTAAGACCAACATATGGATGTAGATTACTAGGAAGAATCATTTGATCATTTAATGGCTCCATGTCTCTGGATATTGTTTGCCTTCGTACAGTTGATTGTCCAGAATCCCAATCAGTAGCAGAACTTGCTGAAGAAGAACTATCAGGACGAGCTCCATTGTTATCACTTGGTGGGCTATCATTGTACATACATCTGATTTTGCTTTGGTGGGACAAATTAATAGCAAGATGAGGGCTAGGTTGAGGAGATTGTTTTTGAATCTTATTAGATGATTTCATGGTATCTACAGGACTTGGAGTAAATGTATCACTCTCTCGACCTTTTTGATCACTTCCCATAGTGGCAGTTCGTCCATCTGGTTCACCTCTGGTTCTCGCATAAGTACTAAAAGCACCAGTGCTACTTCTGCCTAAAATTTGATTACCAATAACTGGACGCCAAGTTGGGAAGGCTAAAGTAGGCGTAGCAGCAGGAGGTGGAGAAACAGTTCTAGTATCACTTTGATCACTGTCGAGACTCTCTAATGAACTAGAATTTTCTAGAGTTAGACTTTTAGCAGCTTCTTGAGTATCTATAATGGGGAAAAAATCAAAATCAGATACATGTATTTAAATTAGGATTAGCTGAATAGTAGTTATCTTGAGAGCCAAAATTTCATTTAGAAACATTAGGGACCAGATCCAATGTTTGTTTCCGAAGAGTGGTTAAAGAGTATTGTACTTTCCCCACATTCAGTCAATCGCAACCCATGGAAAATTAACTGCATTTAAATTTTATGTAGGGCCAATTTTTATTTCCCTCTATTACTCTTACAGCATATTTTCTAAAACCTATACCAGCTGGGAGTAATAGAAGAAAAATATAAGTGGTTACTATTTACTATTTTAAAGACATCATAATCCCCCATTGAAGTTTTTCCTTCGAGGTTGTCTTACAGAAGTAAGATTACGAGACTTAGTCAGAGACCTTTTTGGAATTTGCATGAACAAGTTGTTAAATAATTATACTGTAAATTGTAAAATATTGTAAACTAAAAACTGAATTCAATGCAATTACGGTTATAAAATTAAGAGTTGATGGGATCAAGAGTAAACTAAGCTGATTACCAACAATTGTCCTGATTTAAATCATTGAACTTTCAAAAATTATATACTAAGATATAAACTGTTACAAAAATTTTTAATTGATGTAAAATTTACTTTAAAAATTTGAGCTCTGACCTGTAACAATTTACCTGACATCTAAAAAAAGGAAAGATTTTTTTAGAAAATACAATTAATAAAAGTTGGTAATTAAATATATATCAATATTAATATTTATATAAATAACAATAGTTACCAAAAACAGCAAGAAGTGCCTGCAAGGCAAATTGAATGGTTCTTCTATTAGCTTGTTTGCCCATTCTCAACATAACTTCATCACGTCCAACTTCCATTAGATCAAACCCTGAAACAAATGCATATTTTTCTATCAATATAATATAATTTGCTATTAATAAAATTACCAAAATATAAAATATACTGTACTACATAAATTAAAAATTACTTGAAAACAATTACCTAATGAAGCAAGAAGTTCATGACAACCAGGTATACTCCAAAGTCTAACACTGACAGAGCACTCAATATTATCTGCATCTTGATCTTTATGAAGGAACTGTGACATCACTTGACGAATCTGATTTAAATTAGCAAAATCATAAGAATATTATCTAATTGATTATTTTAAATAAATTTTATGGAAACCAAGCATTTACATCAACAATATATTTTAAAAACACATAAAACTTCAAGTTTAAAAAGAAAAAAAAAATTGATATTTTCTAGTAATTTTAATAGCAATTTTTCTATTAGATTTTCATTAATTTTTCAGATTTGAAAGTAATTTTTTAATATATATTCAGCAAATTTTTTGAATTAAGGAATCTTTTCCTTCTTGTTACTATTAACATATATTTTCATTTAAAAAAGATATATAATTATCATATTTCTAAAATAACATTAGTCGTCATTTTTATTTTTAAGTTATGTGTAAAAGCATTGACTAGTTTTATTCTTCAAATTAATAGATAATTAAAGATAATCCAAGTTAAAAATTATTTCATTGGTAACGTATATATAATGAATATCCTATAAAACTGCTGTTAATTTAAATTGCACCCCTATGAAAATTTTTATTTCAACATAAAGAAATTCTCTTCGTTTGTTGCTCTTCTCATTTTAAAAAAGTTCTCTTCTCATTTTAAAAATTCATTATTTCAATATTTTAATTCAACTAATTGTATTTACAATGAATTAAAGAAAATATATTATTTTAACATTTATTATAAAAAAATTAAAGATTATGTCTTAAATTACACAAAAAAGTCAAAAAAAAATTATGGAGTCTGGCTATATTAACATTTCTGTTAAAATAAGCATTGTTCCTCAATAATGAAAGAATATAAATACTCTACTAAATAAAATTAAACAATAACTAAATTAGTTCATAAAATAAATAATAGTGGATGATTGAAGGTACCATTAAAATTTTCAGAATTACATGTCAAACTTTTCAGAACAAATTACAACTCTTCCCCCCCTACCTGCCGTTTCAGCAAAATTACAATAGAAAACTTGTTAAGCAACCCCATCTTATATTAATATATATATTTTAAAGAATTTTTATTTCAGAAGTATGCCTTAACATTTTCGAGAAGACAATTTCTGAATATGTAACATGAAATTTTTGGGAATACTATCATTTCTGAAATAAAAAAATTTATGAATTTTTATTTTTCTATAATTATTAATACACTCTTTGTTGCCATAACTACTAATTTTGAATACCTACAATAGTTTAGAAATGCACATGATATGTATAAAAAAAAGATTAACCATGAATATTTTTTAATTATTTGATACATGATAAATATGACCGAGCTATAGTTGCAATTAAAACATTAAAAAGTATAGTTACCAGTTGAATAATATCATCTGCATATTCTGGACTACACAATAGTTTTGTGATTGCACTAAGAGAAACTGCAGACAAGCCTTAAAAATAAATGCATAATTCATAAATATGTTTTTCTCATATGTACAAATACAAATCTATTTAGTCAATTATATTTATAATTTCGACAATCTAAACAAAATAAATAATTTTTACCTAAGAGGGCTTGCAAACTGGCACTGCACTGAGTCAGTCTTTCTCCTGGATCTGATTGCGGGAAAAACACTGATGCAGGTAGGCCATTTGAAGCAGGTTCAAAACGAAAACCAACTGATATCAATAATTCTTTCCATCCATTAACAGGACCAACTTTATTTTCAATACTCTTCTGAGTAGTATACATAGCATTTTTATGCCCACGATGTATTCTTTGCAAAGATTTTTCAACCTACAAACAAATAAATGCGATTAGAATACTAAAAATGAATTTTTAAATATCAATGCAAAAACATATTTTTGTTTTGTTAATCAATATTCAAAGGGAAAAAAATAATGAATAAAAAATAATATACTTACCAGATGCAAAACAACTCGTAAAGCAGCAGTGCATTTCTCGGGTGTTTTTAATAGATCTGACAATGCTTGTCCCATCAGAGCAACTTGATTACTCAAGTGAACATCACTTCCAACCAAAACAAAACTAGCCCAATTAGCAGGATGAGCAAAATGTTTTGTAGTTTGAATGGTCCTCATAGCTTCTGCCAAAGCTAAGCTTACTTTACTACCCTGAAAAAATAAAAACACAATACGAATTTCAGCACAGGAATAAAACAGGGTTTATTATCCATTCACATAATTTTCAAGAAAATTTTTCAAATTTCCCATATGGAAATATATGGAATTTTCACATATTTTAATTAAATTGTTAAATAAAATATCTATGACAATAATAAATGTAAAATAAAATTTAGGTTTAATAAGGAAAAGTAAAGTGAGAATTAAACAAATCCAATTACAATAATTGCTTATTATATAGCATACTCAGAAAAAAAGTAGTATTTGTATTTAATGTTTACACAATACTTTACATAATAATTAAATATATTAACAATTATGATATATAATTTATTTATTTAAAATTATGTTTCTTATTTTTAAATGACATTAAATTCTGATTTATCACTGTTAAAAATTTCACTGGTCTAGATAGTCATTAAACTATATTATGCTTATAATTTTTCTTTGATATGAGATATAATGAAGGATTTACTATAAACTTTAAATAATCATTAATGTATTATAATAGACAAGACAGTTGCTTTAGTTTGAAAAATAAATAGTTGAATGAAATTAAATAAATTGAATTTATAATAATTACAAAAATGCATTTGGTACTTATGTATTAACAGTACCTTGGTGACAGACTTGGCGGTTTTAAGTGTCGCCAATGTAACAGCTAGTTACCAAACCAATAGAATAAATTGGAGCAAATTAAAAACCGCCAAATCTGTAGCTGCGGTTGTCACGTGTGCTCTTTTATTGTCGCAACTGTCGCCAAGGTACCGTTAATATGTAAGCACCATGCATTTTTATAATTATACTTTTATAAAAACTAATCATATTTATAAAAATAAATTGAATAAATATATTTGTAGCATTTAAATTATTTAAAAACTTTCAATATATGTTTGAAAAATTACATTAGTATAAGTAGCTAGCAAAAAATATCTTTTATAAAAATGTAAACACATACCTGCAAAAGTGCCGAATAAAAAGTTCTTAATAATATTTTTACAGCTGCATCAGGGACTGGCCAAAGAGACACTAAAACACATTGAGCACCTGCTGCTAACAAGGCACGGGTAAGGCCAACTACTCCATCTGAATGAGCTCTGCCATGATGATTCCTTGTATGACAAGAACTTATAACAACTAATCTTGCAGAAAGACGGAGATTTAAAATATCAGCAGCAGTAAGAAGAAATTCTGATAGTGGTGGCAAATCTGTTGATGATAATTCTGATGTAGGTTCTTCTGAATAATCATTGTTTTCATGGCCAGTTTCAGACTGTGAACTGTGAGCATAATGTCTAGATGATTCCATAAATTCCCCAGGAGATAAAACCACAGCAGATAATTTCCATGATATATGTGTTGCAAAGTGAATGCATTCAGCTTGTGATAATTGACTCAGAATATTTTCTTTTGTAGCTACACTTCCACAAACAGCTTTTGTTGAAAGAATTTCCCCAACTAAAGTTGCTTCTTGTTCAGCTTGTGGAATATCGTTCCAACCCCACTGTTCTGAAACAATAGCTGGAATCTTTGGGTTTCCTACAACCAAAGCAGAAGCTATGTCTTTACTGTTGTTTTGTCTTATTATTTTAGACCTCTGACTTGCTTTTAAGGCACTTATAGATGGTAAGACTGTTAGACTGAATCTTTCACACAAATATTCATCACAACTACTGTTTTTCAAAATTGCAAAAGGAACTAAATAGAGATCTCCATCAAGGACAAGTAGCAACTCTTGTAAGTCAGGATCTCTAGGTAAATATTCTTCAATTGGAGCTATTAGAAGATCATATAATGCATGCAACGGTGCAGGTCCTTGCCACTGGGAACGACGAGATCTTATACTACCAGGTCGACTTGTTAGTCCACTAGCAATGCTTCCCCCAAGGCTACCGACACTAAAAAGGCTGCTCAGACTGTAATTGCTACTGTTAAAAAGATGATTTCTATTTACCATCCTCAAAAATCCTGTTCTATCATTTTCCTAAAGTAATATTAAAAATGAAGTATGATTAATTCTAAATACAAGATTAATAATTAACAGAAAATAGAACAGTTTTAAAAATATTAAAATGATAATTTTTTTATAAGTAATGAATTTTAAGTGTAAAGATACTTCAAATTTAGTTTAAAAAGTTATCAACATCAATAAACCTATTATGTAATAAGCATATATATGCAATAACTCCCATTTAACTCTTCTGATCTAAAATTAACAGATTTACATATAACTAGTATTAGTTGATGTTAAAATTTTTAAAAAAATTATATACCATCCATTTAATATCACAATATATTGATTTTATATATGCTTAAAACTTTGTATATGGAACTTATTTTTGAATCAAAAACAATAAAAGGAAGTATCTGAGCTCTCTGAACCACCAAATTTAAAAAAAAAATTGTTTTTAATGGTTATTATTTAGTATGGATTATGTTAATGTTAGTTTACTTAACCTTTCATTTTGTTGTCTTCAACACAAAATTATTTCACTTTTGGATGGGCAGATAATTACTATTGAGCTTATCTGAAGGAATGAGATGAGTGAATTTAAGTTATTTATATTTAAAGCCTGACACTTTAAAAGTTAACAAATTGTAAGTATTATGAAGTATGTTTTTTTAATGAAAAAAATAAATAAAACACTAGAATAAATTACAATATAACATTAAGGAATGTTTAGCTGCATATTTCAACTTACCCAGTAGTTAGATAATTTATGACTGAGATAGCAATATATAAATTAATATAAATATGAATTTCTAATTCTTCAAAACAAGCAGATTATTTTTATTCAAAAACAAGAGTGTGTGTAAAATCTAATTAACTTTTTAATCACTTTTACTTAGGCTTAATATGGCAAAATAAAAAATCCTTTAAGAATGTTGTGTAGGAGGCCTTTTGCCTAGATTAATAGCTTCAAATTGCTTAACTTTTGGAACTTAAATTCAAAATTCCTTTTAAATAAAATCAATGGAACAAATTTTCATTTTGTTTACACATTATGAATTGCACATATAAGTAAATGAAAGCACCATTAAATAAATATAAATTACAAAAATGCTACAAATTTTAAATACCTAAAGATCTCATATATTTGAATAAAACAATTTCATTTATTATTATTACTTCATTATCATTCAGCAATTTCATTGTATTTACAAATATATTTCATCTGATAGGCCTTTAGGAAAATTAAATAAATTTTTTAAAAAATTAAACTCTTTAATAAGATAAGTTTTATTTTATGCAAATTCCTAATAATATAATTAAAATAATTTAAACAATATTTTTTATTGCAGTTTTTCAATAAGTAGAAAACAATGGAAATGCATTAATATAATAGGCATAAATATGTATGTAGGAGAAAAGTGATTATGATGCTGAACTTCCTATACATAACTCAGATTTGCTGATCAGCTCCAAAACAGGGGGAGTATTTTCACTAGTTTAAACAAAAGCAGCCACATACCTGATTTAAACGATCTCCCAATTCTTCAAGTTGATGATTCCACAAATCTCCAGCCTCACTTTCCGTTTCACTAAGTGTTCCATTTTGAGATGTTGGTATATCAACACCAAGAGCTTCTCTGACATGCACAATATATTGTTCTAACAATGAACTAGTTGAAGGCACAGCTACATTGGCATCCCCGCTGCCATCGTTTTCCATATCAGAAATATTACTTTCATGAAATTTTACAATTCCTATGAAAAATAAATACAAATCAATCACTAATTTTTTTAAAAAAAATCAATAAATAGAAAATTATATTTAGATTTATATAAATAAGATTTTAAAAGTTAATTGATAACAAAAAAATGTACATTAACTTACATATTCCATATAAAAGTTTTACAATAACAAGGGAAAAATATCTTTTAAAATCTTAAAAATAGGCAATTTTACAAAGTTAAATTCTAAAAAATTAGACATAAGATCAATAACCTTATATATAGAGGGTGTTCCCACATTTTTGTAGTGATTTTGAAAAAAATATATAAATGAAGATGAGAATTTTATTTTCTAATATGTTTCATCTGACAGGCCTTTATTGAATTATCCTATTGCATCTTCATTTCCAAGATAAAAAAGTCTTCTTAAAATATCAAGGTTAATTTTGTTCTGCTCCTTCACGAGTCTATCTAATATTTTGGAATGCCATTTATAATGTAATTGCACAATAACCTATAGGAAACTTAACACAGTGAAGATTGTTTGGCTAAAGTGATAGAATGTTTTCTCTAAAAATAAGTGTTAAAACATAATTCTGATAATAATAGGAGTTAATTTTGACATTTTTTTTTGTTTCTTATTTTAAATTTTCCATTATAAGAGAATCCAGAAATAATTATAAACCCTTTAGCAAAACTTAGCTTGTTTTCTCTGAACCAGCATTTTAGATTTTTCTGCTCTTTCCAACAATAAATTGATCTTTTCAGCAGTAAATCAAACTTTTCCTATTGCAATCAGATAAATATATACAAGTCTCACGAATTATAACACATAATTCTTTTTTTCACCTGCCAATTAATTTTAATACAAAAATCTGCATATAGTCTCAAGCTGAGAATCATGTTTTGGCATTAATCAGGGAGCATAAATTTTTTTATTTTGATTATCTTTAAATCTGGTTATATAATTTTGTTTATAGCTCTAATACAGATGTTTAAAGATTCTGCAATTAAAATATAAAACAAGCCCACAAAACTTAACTATCTTTGTAAGATAGGAAGCTTAAATTTCATTGAAAGCAAACCAATATTTTTATATTGTGACAAACTAAATCAATTAAAAAAGATATATGTATGTATGTATGTATGTATGTGTTTGTACATATATATATAGATAGATTTAATTACACATACATACCTTTATTTGGTACAACCAACCAAGTGTAAAGATAACCAGCAGCTATACTATAGTATAATACTGTAGCCTTCTGCCTGCTAACAATATCATAAATTTGATCTACATTGGCTGGGTTAAAATTCAAAATGCTTTGTGAACTGCTGGTTTGTCTTTCAAGTAATAAATCAACAAAAGCCCTAGTACGCCCTCTTTCAGCAACAACCAAAGCTTCTTGATATCTACCTAAGCCTACAAGAACTCTCTACATAAAAAAGAAGATAAATTACGAGGTTGTACAACATAAAAATTCACAAATAATTTCATGCTTGTCAATATTTCTGAAATGTACCTGTAAAGCTTGGTATGAAGCAGTTTGGAGGTCAAATAGAGAAAGTTTATAATCACTTGTTCCCCTTGCTTCTCTCCTGATGTTTTCAAATAAGTCTGTAGCTCTATATAATTGTTGTTGAGCACCTTCTAAATCATCATTACCCCACAATGCAAGTCCTAGCCTGTGTCGAATTCTAGCTTCATCTTCTCTTCTTCCTAACTGCTCAGCAATTAATAATCCTTGTTGTAGATAAGCAACTGCTTGTGGAGTGTTGCCTAAGGCATGATGAACTCGACCTACATAGCAAAACGAAATACATTAATATAATAAAGTTACATAATAATTTAATTTTGTTGAATAATAAATAAGTAACTTACAATATACCAAGTCTTCCATAAATAATTATAACATTGTCATTAATGAGTCTCTCAAAAGTATTATGTATTTTAAAAAATAAGATATTTAAATATATAAAAAGATTAATAAATTAATCTAATAAAATTTAAACAGAAAATTTCAAAAAAAAACTCTATACAAGGTATATATATAGTTTTAATAAATATAATCACATCATATTTACCTAAACTACTGTAAGCAAGTGTTTTTGCTACTTTATCATTGATTTGTGCAGCTATACTCAAATGTTGTTCTTGATATAAAATAGCTTGTTCAAAGCTTCCCAAGGATTCATGAGCTACCCCGAGATTTCCATAAGCTCTGCCTTGAGCAGCCATATTACCAGTTTCTTCAGCAATATCCAAATCCATTTGATGATATTTTAGTGCTCTTTGCTGATCACCCATTTGTTGATACACTGTACCTAATCCACAAGCAGCATCAGCTTCTGCTCCTCTGTCATTCATTTCTCTAGCTAAGTTCAATTGATGCTCAAGACAAGCAATAGCCTGTTCAAAGTTACCTAGATTACTGTGAATGCCACCTAGTTCACCATAAGCAGCAGCTTTTGCGCTCGTGTTTCGAGTTCATGAGACACAACCAATCGTTTTTCAAAACATACCTAATGAAATAAAATAATAGGCATTAAATTAAAATAATAAATTTTATTTTAAGAACAAGCAAATGAGTTTAAACACTTTTTATAGAAGTGTTTTTTGAATACAATATATTTTTAGATCAATAAAACTTATTCACTACTCACAATATTTCAAATATGGAAAAAATATTAATTACCAAAGCTTGCTGCAAATTTCCTATACATCGATGGGAATTTCCCAATCCTCGATACGCTCTTTCTTGATCTCGTAAGGATTGTCCTTTTAAAGCAATAGCTAAATATTGTTCATGACATTTAATAGCTTCTTCAAAATCTCCCAATGCATCATAACAATCGCCTAGATTTCCATATGCTCTTCCTTTATCAATTAAAGCATTGTTGTTTCCTAACTGAAAAAGAAAACAAAAACATTTGTTTAATTAAAAAAAAAAAAAAAATGTTATCTTACTTTATGTATTTTTTAGTTATTTTCAAAAATTGAAATTTTAATTTAGCAATAATAAGCAAATAATAGTAATAAATTTATAATTAAGCACATGTCAGAGCAAAAGTGCAAACATTAATATTCAATAAAATACATAAATATAAATAATAATTAATAACTGACGAAGTCATGCACCACTTGAGATATCTCAACATAATATCAACCAATTATTGGGAATAAGATTTGACGAGTAAGGAGGTTGTAATAGTGACTCAAAATGCCAAACTTCAGAGGTAAAAATGAAACAGTATGAGACTAAGCATTGCCATGGTATAAAATAATACCAACATACAGCAGTCCGTTTTGCTTTGTTTTTTATTGAAAATTTAAGATAATTCATCAACAGATCTGAATAAGAAGCTCTAATGATTCTCCCTAAGCATTTACTGTTCCAAAATAATGCCATTTTAGTTCCAGAAAAGAATAGCTGAAGAATAATCTTTTCTGCACCTTGATCCAGATGAGGAGCATCTTCCAAAGATGCAATACCCTTATAGAATTTTCTAATCAGCTCATCACACGGTAATTTCATTCCATGATAAATTTTAATAGGCTTTATAAGTTTAGTTGTCAAAAATTTAACAGATCTCCGAACTTTTTATTGTGATTACTTTTCTTCTACACTCTTCTGGTACCTACTAAACAATTCTAATATCACTAACTACAATACTGCCAACTTACAAGACAATGATATTTCAATACAATACTTTATTAAACTTTTATTGTTTTCATTTGGCTGATACTTGTATAATTGAGTAGCATTGATCATTATATCAATTTTAGGCATTTGAAATGAATTTGATATTAAACAAAATTTATAAACATCTATTTCTCTAAAAATTATTGCAAGCAATTTGAATGATATAATAGTAATAAATAATAAACCATACTTGTTCTAAAAGTGCAAGCTGCTGCTCAAAATATCCAATAGCATCTTCAAAATGGCCCATATTTAATCTAGATATACCTAAGTTGCCCAATGCCTGTGTTTCCAGAGCACAATCACGCAATTCTTTGGCCCGTTCTAACTGCTCCTCATAGCATTTCATGGCATTTGTATAATTTCCTAGAGAAATATGTACAGCTCCCAAATGGCCATGAGCTTTGCATTCTCCTCTAACATCACTCAATTCCTGTCTTAATGTTAATTCCTAATAAGAAAACAAAAAATTTTTATAGGAAACTGCAAAAATAAAAGGATATGCAAATAAAAATACAATAAGCAATTTTTAAGCAAATACATGCATAAATCTTTCTTTGGCAAAGCTTACATAATAAACAGAAACACATAAAAACAAACAAACATTAATATTTCCTTAAATATACAAGTTCTTACTGCAAAATTGATAAAGTAAAAAAATTATACTTACTTGAGTGTGATAACCTAGAGCTTTATCAAAACACTGCATTTGTCTATGACACAGTCCTAGAGCCCCATATGCAACAGCTTCAAGAGATCTGTCTCCACTTTGTTTTGCTAGTATCAATTGCTTCTGGTAAACTTTTACAGCTTGGTTAGGATCTTTCATTTTCATCAAGACATCACCCAAATTACCAAGGGCACGGAATTTTCCCTGAGAAATATCATTTAAATTAAATAAACAATCTTATACATTAATAATGATACAATAAAAGATTAGGGGGGGTTGTTGTAAATTTATTTTAGTTTAACATACTCTATTTATTGAAATAAAATAGACAAAACTTCTCAAAATAATTCATTGTAAAAGCAAATAATTTGACTTACTTGTAAATGTTTCATCATTTGGGCAACAGCAAGGAAGTACCTTTGGCATTCTAAAGCAGCTTGAAAATCACCTAATGCCAAATGGGATAGTCCAAGATTGCAATATGCTCTACCCATACTTAGGCGATCTTGCAGACCCTTAGCTAGCTCAAGATCTTGTTCATAATAATGTATAGCATCCTACAATATATTTGTATCAAAATTAAATGAATTAAAAATACAATAAACATTACCTATCAATTTAAACTATTTGATACATGAAAGTTCATACAGTAAAATAGTTTTACTACAATTTTTAAGGAACTTATTCTAGCACATCATAATTCTAAAAGTGGTCTCATCTCCCTTTTACATGCACACACATGCAACAACTTTGGGGTTGATTTAAATAAAATAAAGAACAGTCTTGAGTGCATTTAAATAAGATGTGATCATAAAAATATTGCTCAATTTTTTTAAAATTCCATACATGGAAAAGGAAAATTTTTTTAAAGGGGTAAGAATTTTAAAATCAGAACATGCAATAGACCATTTTTCAAAAATTTTTTTTAAATTTACGTTGGACAATCAAAAATTTTATACTTAAAATTTAATGCTTTAACAAATTATTCTGCATTGATTTAAAAAATATTAAAAAACAGATTTATCACACAATTTTCTGTTTGAATGAGCAATTATAATACCATAAATTTTTATAAAAGAGGCTTATGCAAATATATATTTAAAAGCGAAAAGCCAAAGGCACTATCTACCTTATAATTTCCAAGACAGTAGTGGGCATATCCTAAAAAATGACAAGCTTTGGCTTCTCCTTCAACATCACTTATATCTTGACAAAGACGTAGAAAACTTTCATAATATGGAACAGCTTGAGAAAATTCACCCTCTGAGCTGTGACAGTTACCTAAATTGCACAATGCACAAGCTTCGCCTGCAGTATCTTTCAATTCCTGAGCAATATTTAAATGACTGTGGTAATGTAGCAGAGCCATTTCATGCATACCCAAAGCCTGATATGCTACAGCTAAATTACCATGAGTTGAAGCTTCAGCACTTCTATCATTTACTTCTTTAGAAATGGTAAGTTCTTGCTTATGAAATTTTATGGCTTGTTCATAACGTCCCATGGCACTATAAGCATTGCCAATGTTTCCATAGGCACGTCCCATACCAGCTTTATCACCCAATGCACGGGCAATATTCAAGTGAGCTTGGTGTAATTTTGTGTGCTGCATCAAAATCGCCAAGAAGCTGATACACAATACCCAAATTTGAGCAGGCACGTCCTTCTGACACTTTGTCCTATAAAAATATATTATAAAATTAAATATAAACAATAAAAATCACACTTAATCAGTAAACTCTAAGGTAATAGGCAAATAATTAATTAAATTTATTTTCAATAAAGAATTACTCAGATACAACAAAAATTTATATCTTTTAATTTTAATCAAAACATTATAATATATTTTGGGCATGAAAAACATTGCAACAGGATCGATTTTGAAACAGTTCAATTTAGACCAAAAGAAAGGAAGTCACTGAAGATTTCATGAGTTCCTATGGGCATCACCACCACGAAACAAAATGAATGTCATCGACTAAGCACTATATTTAACTGATATGCACCATGTGACTGATTCTTACTCTCAAAGTTAAAACTACCAAGTCAAGAAAAGTGTTTTGACTTGATTTAAGCCATAAAAGAAAATTCACTGTAGAAACTGATGACCTATATTTCAAGCAGCCTACCAAAAACATATGGAGAATTGGATCAAGCATTGTCGTAGTTGTATCACACTCAATGGGGCCTACTATAAAGGCTACAAAATAAGTTATTGATTTTTAGTGTTTTATCTAAGAATTTTGGATACTTTTTACACAGAATGTATATAATATTTAACTACTATCCATATTTATACTGAAATTTAAAAAAATCCCAATCAGTATTTATATTGAAACAAACATTTTTATAAATATTCAACATGCATCTAATAATATATATTTATTAATATGAATAACTTAAAAATAAACTGATCAAGTATTATTACAAAAAAAAATTAAATACAAACGTAGCAATCATTACCTTAGTGCTTAAGGCCATATCAAGTTGCTTTTCATGCCATTTCTTAGCTTGTGGGTAATCACCTATACACCTAGCTGCATGACCTAATCCAGCATATGCTCGAGCTTCAATTGTTTTATCACCTAATTCTTGAGCAAGCCTCAGTACATGATTATGAAAAGTTATTGCTTGTTCAAAGTTCCGTCTATAATGATGAGAAGATCCCAAATTGCTATATGCTCTTTGCTTGCTTCTTCAACCTTATTTCCTAATTGTTTAGCTAATCGAAGATGTTCTAAATGGCATTCAACAGCTTGATCAAAATCTCCCATAGCTAAATAGACAGCACCAACATTGCCGATTTCGCGAGCTTCTTGCAGTCCATCACCAACTTGTCGAACCAATTGTACACATTGTTTATGGCTAGCTAAAGCATTTGGGTAGTCACCTACTGCTGTATAGACATGACCTACAAAAATATCATCTCTAAATAAAATGTTTCTTGACAATGCATATTTCACAGAAAACAAGATATTAAAATCAAAAATTTTAAAATAATTAGTTTAAAACCAAATGTAATATTTGTACATTTGAAGAATTTTATAAAATTCACTAAGCAGTATATACAGAGCTAACAATAGTTTAAATTTATTAATTAAAAAATATCACAAATAATATGTTGGTACTAACCAAGACTAGTAAGAGCAGAGGCAGCTGCATATGTATCTTTACATTTCATTGCAAGTACTAATTGATATCTATGGCTAGTTAAAGCTTCTTTATAATTTCCTTTAGAAAAATATGCGGATCCCAAATTCCCATGCGCACGACATTCTCCAGCTTGATCACCTGCAATTAATAATTATTAGAGATTAAAACAAATTATTATTATGATGATTATTACAATATATTAAAACTGTATTAATCACAATGAAGCATATAAAAAAATGATAAACATACCTAAAGATTTTGCTACAGCTAAATCTTGTTGCATATAAGCAATGGCACGATCCAAAGTATTAAGGGCCCAATAGGCACTACTTAAAGCAGAAAATACAGATCCTCTTAATTTAAGACTGCAAGTTCCGATGCGAAGTGCAGATTCTAGAACAACAACTGCAGCAGCATGATGACCTGTAGCCAGAAGTTCTTGACCCACAACAGAAGTTATAACAAATGGTGATTTATCTAAACGCATCGCCTGAAGTTGCCTATAGGTTGGTTCTAATGTAGCTAAAAAAGAAAAAAATAATTAAAAAAAACTATGAGGACAGTTTATAGTTTATATATTATTTTTTTTTATTTTTACACAAATAACTACTGATAAGGATGATAATAATTAAAACTTCTATTACACATTATTTTATTATATGCTTAAATAAATTAGTAAATCTTTACCTCTTAAAGGTGATTTCATGGCAGCTTCAACTAAACCAGCCAGTAAATGGACATTCTTGGAATCCTGAGCTAGCCCGGAGGCAAAAGCTGCCAAGGAATCTGCATGGCGCCCCAAACATTGTAGTGCCACACCTTGTCGATAATAAGCCTAAATATAAATTTATTAACATACATTCATTATTAAAATACTCGAATATTAATTTATTAAAATATTCTAATATTCAATACAATATAAAAATATTCATGCATTATTTTTTAAAATGTTTAAAGAGCATCAGACTAAATTTATTCTTACAATCTACATCACAGAAATGTTTTTTTTTTTTTTATTGGAATGGAACATTTTAATTATTTTTTAAATATGCTTTAATAAAAACTAAAAATCTCAAAGCTTATTTATTATTAGATTCAACAATACAAATAATTATGTAAGTATTTAAACTTGATAAGTTTTTAACTTATAGAATATATGCATATATGAATCAAATAAAAAGAATGCTCAAAATAAATAATAACATTCACCTATTGACAGTTTAAGCTGCTAGTATTTAACCTGTGAACATTAATAATGACTTACCTTCAGGAAATACTAAACTACATAAATACCAACCCTAATTATCTGTCTATTATTCAAAATAGTGTGTGAATTTTTGACAACAAAAATATAATTTGATAGTTGTAGATGTTCAATTATGCTCATGTACATACAAATAAAATTTTGTTTTTAAGATTTTAAACCAGCACAACATTTTTTAAAACCTAAAAAAATATTTCTGATGTCAAAATAACTTAAAAAATTAGCATTATATTAAAAGTATAAGTTAGTGAATGATACATGTATGAAAGAACTAGGATAAAAATCAAAACAAAATATTAATTCAACACATTTTATTGAAATATGAGCAAATAAAGGTAAAATATTCAAAAGGAAAAAAAACTTAAAAAGATTGTAAAATTACAGATAAAATTTCTTTACAATATATAGATAAATATAAATTATTTTCAAAAATAAAGATTATATCAAATAAAGATATTTCAAATATAAAGATTACTTTTTATATTTGACAGAAAAATGAAAATTTGAATCAGAATCACAGCATAAGAATAACAATCTTCTAGAAAGGATTTTTATCCATTCATGGCATACATTCCATCTTGCTCTTTCTAATTATTATTGTTGTTAAAAGTATAACAACCTTACACCATCAACACCTCTTTTTTATATATTTTACTTTCAAAAGATCAACTAATTCTTTTTTTTCACACTGAAGCTCCATGCACTTATCTTGGGATGGGGGTGGAAGGGGAATTTTTAGAATTTTTAGTATAACATTTTTTTTTTTTTTTTTTTATATTTATTGATACTTTCGAGGGAATATAAATATTATACACAGTGGCTTATAATATGCTTCAAAAACTCTTTTACTGTTTTTTTTTTTAATGCAACATACAGATTACAGATAGAAAATGCTGATACCAACATTTCTTCAGATTTTAAAAAAAATTATTAAGACAAAAGAACCTTTGGCCATTTGGAATGTAGTTCTCGAGCTTTAATGGCATCTTGCAAAGCACGGCCATATTTTCCAACTTTAATATAGGCAGCTGAGCGGTTGCTATACAGGACATGATTACCAGGATCAAGAACAATTGCATCAGTATAAAGCCTAATGGCAGTAGAAAAATCTCCACTCTGACAGGCAGCATTAGACTGGCGAACTTTCTCCAAAAATAAAGATTTATTTGAAGGTTCAGACTCGAAATTTACTTCAACCTATATATATGGGAAAAAAAAAAAAACTTAAAATAACAATGAATTAAATAATATCTGAAAAATGTATAGTAATTATTCTTTCACAGTCATATTCATTAAATTATTAAAAGAAGAGTATAAGAATTACATCAAATCTATAGTTTGTGTGAAATATGCTTTATTAAGTCAACTAGCTGAAGTATTGAAGAGAAAATATAACCAAAAAAAAAAAACCAAACAACTACAAATAACATCATTAAACATTTATTTTTAAACTTATTTATATTCTTTCTTCTCCAAGAATTTCACGTCACACTAGAACTTTTGAAGAATATTCCTTTAAGAAATCGATTTATTCATGTGGAAAGTAACCCTTCAAATGTTTTGTAAGCTTTTATGCAGCATATGATCTTGAGCTATGGAAATTCTTCCACTTATTCCTTTATCTAAGATATATATTTTTCAAATACAAGATATATTTATACATGAATATAAAGTTGGCTATATATTTCACTAGTAGTTATTAACCTTGAAAGGGAAAATTTATAGCATATTCATAATTACCGGGATGTACCATATGGTCTACTATATTACACCAACAGTAACTTAACTGCATTTTGCTCCTTCAAATCAATGGAAGGACTTTCCAGCTTGCAGACTCATCATGCCTATCCTTACTATAGATATAGAAACTTTTTTGGTACTTGCGTATTAACGGTACCTTGGCGACAGACTTGGCGGTTTTTAAGTGTCGCCAATCTTTATTATTTGGAATAAAAATATTTTGAAAGCGTTTTGATTTTAAATGAAGTGTTTCATATATATTTTATTATTTAGGACAAAAATTTTAAGTGTAGATTTGGCGGAAAATCTGTAGCTGCGGTTGGCGCGTGTGCTTTTATTGGCGCAACTGTCGCCAAGGTACCGAATCACGTAGTACCAACTTTTTCTAAGCTTTACTTGTTATACAGTTACTAGTACCATAGTTTAGAACCCATAACTGCTGCCTATAAAGTTTCTCTAAGCTCCTTAAATAGAACATAGTAAAAATTAAGCAATTATTACTTGTCCTTTATCACTTTACACACACACACACAAAAAAATCTAGAGGCAAAAAAAAAACTTCTGCATTAGTTTAAAAAAAAAAAAAAAATTAAAAAAATATGAAAGGAAAATTATCCAGTTTTAACATATAATTCATATCATTGAAATATATTGATATTTTTTATTTGCCTATCCAATAAGAAACGCATTAATATCTATTATGCATAAAACATTACATATTGGAAGAAAATAAAGGTAAGTAAGTTCAGAACAAAAATATATAAATTGTCTGTTCTACTTTTTTCAATTGCAATTATTTAAAAAAGATAAAAGCAGGCTTGCTAAATAATTCTGATTATTAGCTAAGAAAATTCCATTTTGTGAAAGTACCCTCATCATCCTCAATTTAAAACATTTTATTTAATAAATCCACTTATCTTTCTTCTCTTTTGATTTTGGAAAAAAAAAAAATACAATAAAACTCAGAAAAGCAAATTAAAAATCAACAACTATGAGTTTTTATTAGAATGATTTATTATTAATAAGAAAAATGTAAGTTATTTTTTTCTTGTTATTCAATTAATAAAAACTAATTGTAGATGTCTCTAATAGTAGTGAAAAATTGCACAATTTGTTAAATCATAAGTAAACAAAGCTCTTGTTTGAGAAATCTGAGACATAATACAGTATTCATCATTTAAACATCCAACATCATATACTATTATATACTAGAAAAAATGTACTGCTCAACAAAATCAATATGCTATTGATACTTTTCCTATTAGTAGGGTAATACTTTAGACCAAATACAAAACCATCAACAAACATAATACACAAGTTTTATGTTTGGCCTATATTATAGTAAACTATTGGTTTCTTGCACATATTCTGACTAGTATCTTGCCAACAAGAAAAGTATTGCCATATTTTTATAAACTATAAATGTAACATACTTTTGAGTTTACCAATGAAAAACAAATTTAAAAATTCAAATCAAGAATTAAATCTTCTAAATTAACATTGAAAAAATTCTAAGATATTCTGAGATTAAAGGTAATTAAACTTATGAAATAGGAAAAAAATCACAGAAGAAAAAAAGCATAAACAAATTTAGCATTTACAGCTGAATAAAATTTTGAGAAAGTTAAAAATTTTTTTGCATGAGATATAAAATGTGTTCCAAATGGTCTACAATTAAAGAAAATACCTAAAGTTAACCTGGAATATACAAACGATGAAAAACATGTTTGAATTTGTATGTTTGATAGTTTGTCAAACATAAATCCACAAAGCTAGTTTATTGCATACTTATAAATATATTATATATTGATTAAATCAATATTCAATAAATGAAATTATGTTTATAAATTCGGATATAATACAATAATTCCAATAACTCAATAAATAAAAAGTTTTAATAAAAATATGATTAAATTTATTTCACCTTAAATAAAAAAAACACGATATTTCATTAACAATTTACATCGTTTATAATGGAAGTAATATCAATACGAAAATGTAAACAATGACTTCTGAGAACATTTTACAAATAGAAAAATGACATTAAAAGATACTCACTTCTTCTGGATCTCTCTGATTTGGTAGTTCCATTCGTGGATTTGTTATAGATGCCAATATTACGTTTCATTTCTTCAATTTAAAAAAAAGTTCAACAATTAAGAAATTTAAATTTCTTTTGGAATAAAACAATTTTAAATTCACATAATATTAATTATGCATTCTGCATCTGTTACCAAATTCCTACGCATCATAATTTGAACACGAAACACATTTATACTATCTGTTCATTCATTGTAATAAAAACAAAAACCGCAAGCAATAGTACTAAACACAGACGGCAAAGGAATGTGTGGAATGACACAACATATTAAACACATAATTTGGCAAATCAGATAGAAAGTTCATGGTCATATAAATTATAACAATTAGAAATCGAAATTGAACTAATTTTGTAAAAAAAACGGCAATACAAAAATATTAAAGTACATAAAATTACAAAAGAAAATAAATTACAATACTAAATAATAGAAATGATTATAGGTTTCTCGCAGCTACGGTTAGTGGAAGGTTAAGTTTTTTTCTATGGTCATTAAAAAATATTGCCTGAAGCATTTCAAGAGAAACTTATAAAATGAAGTATGAATTTACTATTATGAAAACAATTTTTCAAATAATTTTTATCTTTTGCACAATTATTTTACAAAGTTTAAAAAAACCAGAAATATGAACTGAAACGCTTCTAGTTTTGTTTTAAAAAGAAATAGCCCAATACACTCGGAGAGCCTTTCCAAGTTTTTGTTTGGTTTTTGTTTTAGTGACGGACAGTTTATCCTCCTTTCTTAGCGGCTAACCGCCGTATTGAGGTAAATATGTTTCAATTTAATTGTAAAAGAGGTTGTAAATGCTTTAAATAGATATGTTGATGAGTTAATTTGTTTTTGCGAATTATTGTCCTTGAGTTCTTATTCGTTTCTTGCAAAAAAAAACGATGAGTTATAATTCATGATTAGATCAGGTATAATTTTAAATCTGTATGTTATTGTCTAACTGTAGTCGTATTAAAATTCTGCTTTTAATTTATTTGTTTACATCTCATATTTTTATAAATACTTGTATAAATTGTAATATAATTCAACTTAGTATGCCTAATTAACTGTTTTCTTTAATTTCATTGTTAAAATTATCTTTATTATCAAATTACTTATAATAAATTATTTTAATCCATGATTTGAAAATTAGCACAAAAGCTTTTTTAGAAGATTTTTCTTATTAAAATTTTTATTTGAAGCAACGCTATAAAGTATTCAGTATTAAAAATATAAGTATTATGAAATAATGCGGAGTTTGTTCCTTGGTTTTCATATTTAAATGAAATTATAACTATGTTTTTAATTAAATTGAAAGTTTTGTTAGAGATTTATCATTTCGAAAAAAATGACTAAAATTTGTATTTGTAGAAACTAATTAATCAGGTATATTAATTTCAAGTCCTCTGTAAAATAATTTTTAAATTTTACAATAAATTAATTTTTTTCATCGTGGCTTTTTTTTTTTATATTAAATCGATGAAATTTATTATAAAATAATTAAATGAATTATTTATAAAAAATATGACAAATATTGCTGTTATATAAGATTTTGCATTATAAGTAATTTATTATTTTAAAAACAATCTCTTTATTTAACAAGTATAAAAATAATCGATTAACTATTTGTAGTTTTAATATTTCTTATTTTGGTAATTCCATTTAGATTTTGTGTTCTCATCATTAAAGTTGTTCTTGTATACAATTAAAAGTTAATTTTCTTTTTTTTTTTATTGATTATTTTATATACTATATGGTATATAATTAATTTTGTTCTTTTACAAAAAGTGTAAATTGTTAAAATTTTAAAAATGAGTGTTTTTCATTCACTGAATACTTTGTTTCTTTTTATTAAAAAAAAAAAGCTTAAAATATTATTCAGTGTGATCCATGTAAACAAAACCTAATTCTGGTTGTTGTTTTTTTATTTATTTTATAATCATATAATAGAAATAAAAATAACCTGAAATCAAAATGTATAATATATTTATTTTCCTTTTTTTCTGGCTTATAATTCTTTGAGAATCAAATCTAAATCTGCACATTCCTAATGCAACGTAGATAAAGTCTAAAAAATTAAAATTAATATGCTTTAAAGTTTTAGGTGAATATATAAATAAATGAATTTCTATTTTCTAATTGAAGATTACTCTAAAGAAATGTGTAATGGCCAGTTCTTCTAATGTTTCTATTGATGAAAGTGATGGAGACATTACAAGTAATAGCATAATTCCAGAAGAAAATGGCTTAAGTGTTACTGATGGAACAGTTGATCGATTTGGATTTATTGGCACCAAAAATCCAAATTAGTAAGTACATAGTAAGATTATAATATTTTTTACTGTAATAAATTCAAATTAAATAAAGGATACTTGCAAGTAATGCAGTTATTAAGCAGAATAAGTATATGTTTGGTCACTATATTGGTGAGTTAGCCGATAATTTAAATTATGTCATACTATATGGATCATTATTCTAGACATGACAGAACACATTATTCACTAATTTTCCTGATAATAAACTAGAGGCCCAGAGTACTATAATCATAAGAATTATCTTTCATACTTTTAAATTTGTTAAATTTAATAGGTGCTTCCCTTTAAACTGAAAGACTTTTAGTGCTTTCCCAGATAGTAAAGAAGACATTATATCAAGTACATTTTATCATCAATTATATAAAATAGTTTATAAATTTTTATCTTTTTTGAAGTTAAATAGAATAAATTCTGTAATTCTCGTCCCTAATTCGTGACATTATATAACCTGCAATCATAATTTTTAGAAAGCATAAAAATGTTTTATCTTTTTTTTTATACTTAGGAAATTCCTGCCTGTTCTTATGTTTTATTTAACTTATAGTGTGCTGATCATGTTTTGTTGATATTAAAATATTCAATTGATATTTTAAATTTTCTAAATATTTACAAATTTTTAAGAAGGTTTTTGATACCATTATAATATAATAAATCAGTATAAGCATTTAAAAAAGATGAAAATCAGAAAAAGAAAATATCCATAAATCACGAGAAAAACTAAATTATCTTCTTGACATATTGCTTGAAAATAAAATAAGAAAAGCTGAAATACACAAAAAAAAATTACTGTAGGAATTATTTAATCATATAAAAAAGAAAAGATTGAAAATTTCTTATAATTTTTAAATTACCAAATTTAAAATAAAACAAATCTTAAAAAAAAAAAAAAATTGTGATTTATTTTATTTGTTGTAGAGAAAAAAAAAAATCTTAATCAGTATAAGTAACTTATTAATTTGGTCTCAGAAAATTTACTTCATTCTATGTTACTTCATCTATTTGTACACATGGTATATGATACTTGTTTCTTTTTCATGTATTGCTACTTTTCATCATCTGTAACTTTAATTTTTCATTTTTTTAAAGCAGATTTATGTATTAGTTTTTTTTAGAATTTTTACCAAAGCATCTGAGAAAAAGAAATTTGCAGAATATGTGCACTGCCTCTAATCCAAAATAGAAAATTTTGAGGTGACATGTTTGAGGTTGAGGTTTATGTAGAAAAGATTGAAAATTGCATTATTTTCTTATATGATTTTGCCCAAAAAAAAATCATTTCTAAAAGAAGTTGCATCAATAGTCTGAATTTTCTTAAAGTAAATGAAATGCATGAATAAATCAAAATATTTTTGTAATTCTTAATTTATTAGTATTTATTTACATGTTTTTGTTAATTAGTATAATCTTAACAAATTTGTATTTATAAGGAATTTCAATATTATCTTTATTAAAAAATTTTAACATAAGTGCAATTTACAAAATGCACAATTTTAAATAACAATTTCTATTAATGTTAGATACCAATGAATTATAGTAATTATGATGCTGATGGTTTATTTTTAAACTTCTTTGTCTCTCCCTTTTTTTTTTTTTCTTTACTAAAGTAGTGAAAATATTCGCTTAGTGACAAATTAAAAATTTGTTGAGGGCCATCTTTATAATATTCTGAAGTATTAATTTCTGAGCAGTCTTTCAAAAATTGTTATTTTAAAGGTGAAAATAATCTTCATATAAATAATTTTTATTCTGAATATGTTTCTACCGTTAATGAAACAATTTAAATTTCTTCTGATTCTTATTATTGTAATTTTTTTATAAATATTATATTTTTCTGCAAGATATTATTGTATGGTTCGACATTAAAAAAAAATATAGATAAATATATATATTTTTTTTTCAGTTCTACTATTCTTCCTGTGGAAATTTTGAGACACAGGGAATTAAAATGGCTGGAAATGTTAGAAAACTGGGATCTTTTTATGACCAAAAAGATATAAAAAGGTAAAAAAGTAGTTGTAAATGTAAAAATAGTAATAATGCAGATTAATTAAAATTTACTTTATTTTTTTTATCATAATTTATTAAACTTCATTTGATTTATTTTTTAGTTTGAATATAGTTACAAGTTAAAAGAATATTTGTTTTAAGTAGATTTAGATGGAAAGATTAAATCGCTATTTATTAAATTTCAGGTTAGGGAGCGCTGTAGAAAAGGAATTCCTCCAGCTTTGAGAGCTCGAGCATGGCAATACCTTTGTGGGGCTAAGTTTTATATGGATAATTATAGGCATAAATTTACAGTAAGTTGTTAATTTATTATTTAGTTATGTTTCAGAATTTACAGATTTATTTCAAATGTTATTATGTGTATATAACACAATTCTTTTTTAAAAATAGATAAAACAGTTTATTATGAAAAATTATTATAATAATAAAATTAGTTACATTTATTAAAATACATAGTTTGTACCCATACTTTTAAATTAAGATATTATTTAAATTAATATTCAATGAAAAATATGGAAATAACGAAATTAAAATTAATATTACTTTTTTTCTGGTTAGACACATATTATACATTTATATTTTTAATTAAAGTTATTGCAAATAATAAAAAATTTCTAACAAAAAAAAAAAATTGCATAATTGCTTATTGCAAATATGCAAAATAAAAATTAACACCTATAAATATCATAATTTTGGAAAATCTTAAGAAAAATTAAAATCAATGGAATTCAACAACTTATGAAGATAAATGTGTAAACTGTTTTTGAATTTGTCTTTCTTCTAATTTCTTTTACTTGCTGAATTGTAGTTGATGTAAAATAAATGAGCGCAATCATATAGAAAAATTTTTCTCAAAGTTATTCCTAGAGAATTTGTAAACAAACTTTTTTTCCAAATTATATGTGGTGTATCTTTGCTTTTTTTCCCCTCTTGTTTCAAATTACAAATGACTAAATTTTATAAACAATTACTATGTTATTTGAAACTGACTCTGGTTGGGATTGAAACTAATTAAATAGTGCATTAACTTAATTTTTATTATAGGAAAAGTGTTGCAAATTATTGTAATTTTATTATAGGAAAAGTGTTGCAAATTATTGAATTGTCCCTTTACATATGTAATAAAAATTGCACATAATATATCAGCATAGTTTAAAAGTACATAATTTTAATAGTCTGAGTGAGGTTTATATATTCAATGCTCAGCTTTATTTAGATTATATTGATTAAAATGTTTAATTGCTGAAAATCTGCACATTTGTGATTATATTTTCCTTTTATTTGATTATTTTATTTCACTTATAGCATCGATTTTTACTGGCATTGTTCCCTTTCATCTTTAATAAGTATTTGTATAATAGATATAAATTGACATTTTAATGAAAAATTTTTTTTCTTGTGATTCACATGTATTGATTTTTAACTAAACCATTTATTTTTACTATTCAAATTTGTTGAAATGTTTTTCTTTTTTTTAAGAATAAAGATTATTTATTTTCATAAGTTAAAATTTATTGCATAGTTTTACAAGTGATGTAAAATTCAAGATTTATACAATTGTGTATTTGTTTCCATATAAATGCATATTTTTTTTTTTTTTTTCAATTTGATTAAACTTACATAATTGAAAATTTATATGTTTGTAATATATATTTTTTTATAAATGCATAATATTATCTAATTATATTTTATAGGAGCTTGATAGTGCTGCTGGGGATCCAAGATGTGTAGATGATATTCGTAAAGACCTTCATCGTCAATTTCCGTCTCATGAAATTTTTGTTAAATCTCAAGGCCATGGGTAAACTACTTCCTTCATATAAGAATTTATTCCATTTGAATTCATTAAAAAAAAAAATTATAACCATGCCTTTATTTTAGTTAAAATTGTTTTGAAAACATTGCTTATCAAAAGTATTCATTTTGTTCTTCTAATCGTTTATGAATCAAATTTAAATATCATTATCCAAATAACATAAATAAATTTGTATGTAAAATTTATATTTATTTGTTGTATTTTAAAATAGAAAGAATTTTTAAAATCCCTTGTTTCTCATTAGTGGAATTGCTTTAAAGTTCATGCTTTATATTTTTTCAGTCAAGCTGACTTGTTCAGAATATTGAAAGCTTATTCTTTATTCAATCCAACTGTTGGATATTGCCAAGCACAAGCACCTATCGCTGCTGCTTTACTGATGCATATGCCTGCTGAACAAGCTTTTTGGTGTTTAGTAGCTATATGTGAAAAATACCTTCCAGGTTATTACAGTCCTGGTTTGGTAAGTTATGAAAAAAAGAATTGTATATTGTTTTTCTAAATTGCCTATAATTATTGCAATTATTAAACTTTACTTAAGATATATCTGAAAGTTTTATTTAAAAAAATTAGGTTTATTTATTTTTAATGTTAATTATTTTTAAAATGAAATATGTGATCAGTTGCAGTATGTTTTGTAAACTTTTTAAAAAGGTAGAACTAAATAAAAATTTCTGTATTTTTAAATAATTTTCAATTGTATTGAATTAGTGATGATAAAAGGGAATTTTGTATTTTATATTTGTGTAAGCATATTTTTAAATTAGAGAAAAAAAAATTTCTTACTATTAATTTGTAACTTTTTTTTTTTAGGAAGCAATACAAATTGATGGTGAAATTTTATTTGGTTTATTGAAAAAGCTTCTCCAACTATTCACAAACATTTGGTAACATATTTTTCTCTCTTACTCTTTTTTTTTTTTAATAAAATTTGTAAATACATTTATTTTTTATTTCTATTAATTTTTTATACAAATCAAACTAAAGATGAATGCCATATTATATTTTAATATTCCTTCATTAAAATAGTAATAGTTCCAATTATAAAAAAAAATCACTCTTTTATTAATAGAAAAAGCAAAGAGTGGAGCCTATTCTTTATATGACAGAATGGTTTATGTGTGCTTTTTCCAGAACATTACCGTGGTCTACTGTATTACGAGTATGGGATATGTTTCTTTGTGAAGGTAAATTTCTAGCTTACTGAAACCTTATTTTCTAATTGTAAAATTAAATATGTAGTGTTAGTTATTTGTAATGAAATATCCTTTTGTTTTCCCTCATTAAAATTTTTTTTTTACAATTTTGTTTGTTTGAACGATGTATAAATATTGAAAATATTACAAAGAATATAGATTTTTTTTTTTTTTATTATTTAAAACAAGGATGAATATTTTAGGATTAAAAGGAAACCTAAATTATAGATTATATATATATATATATATATTTTTTTTTTTTTCATTTTCAGGAATTAAAATATTATTCAAAGTAGCTTTAGTTATTTTGAAAACAGTTTTTGCCAGAGCAGAGACTTTAAGAAACTGTCCATCTATGTATGAAACACTTGAGTGCCTACGACATATTCCTGTTGAATATTTACAGGATGATTATCTTATTTTTCAGGTATTGTGAAATTTCTTATTTTAAATTTATAGATAATTAAAGGTTAATTATTTGCATATTTTTATCAAAATTCTGCAAGCTGGTTCATTTTAAATATTTGATGATAATAAAGATTAACATATTTATTATAATACTTTGCAATTTTTTTTTTTTAAATTTTGATGTTAAGAAATACTTTTTAAGTTAAGAATTTTAATTTACAAATGATGCATATAAAAATAATTTTTTTATGTAGTACTTATAAAATATTTCTGAATTGTAGTTTTTTTTTTTTAAATTAAAAATTTTTTTTTTTTTTTTTTTCATCTTGTTTTAAGGTTTTAAAATTGAATATAAATGAGCATGACATGGAAAAAGAGCATCAAAAGCAAATAGCTAAAAGACGGGCTTTAAGAGAGCAACAAATGATGCAAGAAAGCTTAAATGGTACCTCCAAAAAATCATCAAAACAGCCTCGTAAAAGAGTAAAACGTTTTAATTTTTTGCAAAGCATTTACTTTGCAGTGGTGCAGTTGTTTTTTTCTTTTACATTTGTGCAAAAAAAAAAAACAATATTTGAAAGCTATCTTTTTACCTTCAATTTTTATATTTTTCAATCTGTAGTAAGAGTTTGAATAATTTATGGAGAGTTTGATATAAAAGTATAATTATATTAAATCTCCTAATTATAAAAATGTAATTTTTTAAAAGGATTTTTATGGTATCTGTTATCTCTTAGAATTTGTTTGTTGTTTCAAGGCTCCAGTGCCTTAACTCATGGTTAACTTTTTAGAATTTTTCTGTTTGTATATTGGTGAATTTGTTTATTATGTGTTAACAATCTAGTCTAAGTTATGTTTTGTTACACAGTTTTATTTTTTATGGCAAGCACAATTTCTATGCTGATTTGTTTTGGAAACAATTTTTAAAATAAAAATTTGACATAATGCATCATTTTCACATTTGCTGAAATTTGATCTTGAGTAAAAAGATTGGTTTAAATTAAAATGCATATTACTGCTTAAGGTATATTTTTCAACAAATTCTTTTTATGTCAATATCACTTTTGATCCATATTTAAAATATTTGCTTTTTTTTTTTTTATCTGCATAAATTAGTTTTTAAAAACACATTTGTATAGAGAACACTAATATATTGAAAAGTCTAGTTAGTGATTTTTTTAATGTATGTTTATTCATTATAATTAGCATTTGATTATTATTGCTTAGTTTTGCTTTTAATATTTTCTTGTTAACAAAGTTTATGTACGGTTGGTACAACAATTTATTTTGTATTAATGCATATTAAGAGATACTTTCATTTAATCATTTTTCTTTCAAAATGCAAATCATTTGCATTACACTTTCATAAAATTTTTTTTTTTTATATTTTGTTTGCTTCTTAGATTTGCTATATAGAGTCTTATTTGTAAGTTTTATTTATTGAATTTTCTGCTTTGTTTAAAAAATAGTATTTTTTCTGTAAATACTGTAACATTTAATATATATTTTTTTTTTTTCTAAAATGTTTTCTTAAAAGTGTTTGTTATTTGAAGGTAATTAATATAGTTTTTTTTTAGATATTGGTTTGTAAAATAATATCTTTAGGGAAATATTTAAATTTTATGTATGTCCATCTATTTATTTTTATCTTGAATTTTAGTATGAATTGCATTTTTGTGTTATTGCAATGTTTACTCATACATTCCAGAATATTGTTACTAAAATTATATTGCATCCAGAATCAGTATTTAAAAATTATATTCTAAAAAATTTTCTAGGAATAGAATGTTTTTATTTAGCAATAAAAAGGATAGCAATATTTATTTGCATATTTTTAAAATTCTTAAACATTTAATTCAGACACATTTTTGACAAATTTTATTCATTTATTGAGTTTAATTGCATTATAATTGAATCTTTCTTGAAAAAAAAAAAAATTTCTTGTTTTGATTTTTATTACATATTTGCCTTGAATTAAGTATTCATAAAAACTATTTTTTTTTTTAATCTTCAAACAAATTTTAATTTTTAACAATAGCGTATTATTGATTTTGATGTAAAATTATAACTGTATTTGTAATTCAATTTATTTCCAATGTTATTGGACAATATTATGAATAATAAAATGAAACATTGCTTGTTAGATACCAATTTTTAGTTTCCAGAAGAGGATGTTATACTTTTGGATTATTTTATATATATTTTTTTGTTATCGCATTATAAAATTTCTTCATATTCTTTCTTTTCTTTTATAATTTTTTTTTTTTTTTTTTTTTTTAAATTTGTTTCTTATTTTTAGTTATTTATATTTAATTGTTTACTTTCATGAATTTAATAAGCACAAAAGAGTAAAAAATACAGCAATCACATCTTGCTCATTTGCAGTATCAGATTATGAATAATAAATTTTTCATACTTACTTAAAAGACAATCATTTATAAAATTTTATTTCTATTTGAAAAAAAAAAAGTTTTTTTTTTCTCGTTTATTAATTTTAATGTTGTATTTAAAAATAACTTTTAGTTTTTAAGTTTGAAGCTGTTAAGTTTGCATATTAATCATAATTTATTAAGTGTGCATATTAATATATATTTTTTAATTCCAAAAATATTTCTTCTATTAATGCATCATTTATAAAATAAATACATTGCTAAGCTTTTTATATATATTTTATTCATTTTCCATAGATCATTCTATGTATACATTTCTCTTCTTTCAAGGTCATATTTTTTCTATCTTTTATTTTTTCTTAAACTTTGACAATTGAAATATTTGCTGTACAAAATCATTTTTTGATTTATAAAAGGCGCATCATTCTACAATCTTTCTGTAGATTAAATTCTAGGCTCCATAAAAAGAAATAATGTATTGCATAATTATAAACCAAAATATTCTATAATAAAGAAACAAATCAATTACAAAAAGGTTGTCGATTTTCTATTGCAACAAAATTGACAACCTTTTGTATTTGAACATATGCAAATACAAATTGTGATTGCTTAACATTTTTACAGCATTTATTGCATATAAAAATTTGTAACTTTTAATGAATGCAAAATTTAGAATTTTCTAAAAAAAACAAAAACAATTGAAATGTTTTAAAATTTAGATTATAAATTACTTATCAAATCATTTTCTGTGTTTCAACAGAAAATTTTATTATCCTTATTATTTTAAAATAATTCTTTGTATCATTAATGAATCTTGGAAAATTATTATTATTATTTTTTTGTGTGTGTGTGTGAAATACGATTCTATTATTTTTAAAATACATCATTGCATTTCTTGTACTTTTTTTCTACTATTTGTAAGTTGATTATATAATTTAATGGGTTTTTACTATTAGTCAGTTTCACAGACCATATTTTGAATGACCTGTCATCTCAGGAAGTGGTTCTGACAGTGCTGTTATGTTTTTTTTTTTTTTTAATTATTTTTATTTTTATCAGTATGACATGTGAATTCGTGTGAATAGATTTTCTGTTTAAAAAAAATATGTAATTGTAATTCTGAATTTATTCTTTTTTTTTATTATATAAAAATATTTAAAAAAAAAAATATTTATTTGAAATATTGTATTTAAATGAATTTTATTTTTATCCCCTTCTGAATTTTTTTGAGTAGAAGATGCTAAAAATTATGGAAATTATAACAGTATTTTCTGCTCTTAAAAGATATGGCAGCTGGTGGCTATAACCACAGAAATAGCATATCTAATGCTAAAGTTCAGTGTAAAGATTCAACATATGGTGAAATTAATATTACAATTAGAGATATATCAGAGAATATGGGAAAGCATAAAAAAAAATGTCACTTGTTTAAAATATGTTTAGTTAATTTTAGATTTATGTTTTCATTGAAATGTTCAAAGTAACATATGGTGAGCAGTAAAAAGATGATGTTTGGAAAAAGTTTTCAGAAATTTTTATAAATGTTCAATTATTTTTTTAATAGAAGAAAATAATAGAAATACTTAAAGAAGAAAATTATATTTTTATTTTTTAAATTTTATTGAAAATCGTGAAAAAGTGTATATAAAAAATTTTAATTATTTAATTATAATAATTGAATTTTAAATATTTTTATTGATTGCATATTTGACATCTATTATTGAAAATATTTTGTAATAATTAGACATGGTTTAATTGCATATTTTACTGAATAACTGATCAGTGTTTTAAAATGTAGCTTGGTTTATCTAAAAGAGATTATTAAATTTTACTTACTTGATTGATAAAGTGACCTGTAAAGTCACTGTGCATTAAAAAAAAAAATCTGACATTACAGTAAAAAAAAAAAAATGTTATACAATAGTTTTCCAATTATTTACCTTCAAAAATTGATTAAAATTATTGTATCATCATTCAGATTAGCTGCAACTCCAGCAGAATGCCATATTTTTAATAAACCCACCTATTGGTAATCCCACCTTTTTTTTTTAATTTTACCCACCACTTAAAAATTGTGCTGTTTTAATATAAATTAAGGATGCACAGCAGTCTGCAATATGTATGCCATTTTTATGTTTAAAAGTTATACAATAGATATTTTTTGCAAAAAGAAAAACTAAATTTTGATTAAAGATAAAATTATGAAACATTTCCAACACTTAATTTAATACAAAAAAGGGTGAGCATTTAATTAAGAAAAAGCATATTTCTTAATATTTTTCATTTTAATTTGTTGAAAATCTTAAAATAAGAACTTTTGTTTATAACAGGTAACTTGAATACTGTGTATCAGTCTATTCTTTTATACCCCTCATACAAGAGTCTATAGAATTCAATCAGCTATTGGCATAAGTTTGTTGTAACACTATATTGCATGCTTTATGAGATTGCCAAAAACATGCTCCATTTAAAAGTTTTGCTGATGAAGTATCTGATTGTTATGAGATTATCCATTAAGATGCATTAATCTATTTGGATCTGCATATATTTTTGGAAAAATAGCATTTTTAGTCATGAATCAAATGAGAAAGTATAGAAATTTTTTCATTTGTGTACAATAGAGAAATTTTATCAAGTACACATTAAATCAATGTAATTGCATAAAAAAAAAAAAAAAAAAAAAATTTCTGTATTGCATCAAATTCACTCATTTCATTTTTTTTTTTTCTTTCATTACATATATGTATACCCTATTCCCTCTGTATCTCATATTTATATATATATATATCTGACAAAAACTTTTGATTTTGAAACAGCTTAAATTAGTCATTAAATTACATAATAGTACATTGCATATACTTAATTAGATTAAGTATATGCAATGTGCAAGCTTCAGAAATCTGTGCATCCTAGTTATTAACTTTTGTAGTTTCTTTAACCTAAATTTCATGTTACAATTTGCTTAAAGATACGATATATGTATAGGGAAATATTAGTTGGAAAAATGCTTCATTTACCTCAATTATATGACATAATTACTAAGAATTCTACAGTTGTGAATATTCTAAAAGTGGTTTAAATTGTCATTTATCTATTTCAAATAAACCAGCATTAAATTTTGATGTTCTCATTTGAAATGTTTTGTTTGTAAAAAAAGTGAACAAATTTCTGTGGTTTTGAAAGTCATGTTTATCAAAGATCTTATTTTTTTTTCTTTAATGTATATTATGGATATTTTTATCTTCAATTTTTTTTAATCTTTAAAAATAATGAGTTGTTCCATTTATAGTTATTTTTTCCCTATTACATCAGATGGATTTTTTTATAATTAGAATACCATATCAAATTGATTCCTATAATGCTGTAGATAGTAAAACTTCTGTGAAAATAAATATTAAATTTTATTTAATAGAAAAATTTTAGTTTTTTTTTTTTTAAGGTACTGAATGTATAATCTATTTTATAGGCTGTGTTAAAAAAAAAAAAAAACATACTTTATAATTCTTACAGAACTTTAGCCTTATCAATTGCAGGATTTGGCAGCTTTTTAAGAATTTGACACAAGCATTAGTGTGATATGGTTACTATTGCAGCTGTAAGTTGTTAACACCGCTAAAGTGCCTACATTTGTTTTTGCTGTTCAATATCTATAGTTCTGAAACGTAAAAATATAACTGTATAAAGGTCTGTTTTCTAATGAAGAAAGTAAAGTTTAGATATATTTTTGATAATTACTTTCAAAGTTAATGCTTTTATTCAAATAACATGTATGTATCTAAAATATTTCATATATAAAGGCTAACATATTATCTTCATATGAATATAAAAGTTTTATAAATAAAATATAGTTCAATTACTTTTTATTTTCAAAAACATATTTTACTTTTTAGATTTAGTTCATTTAATTAAAAAATGAACGATTTTACTTTAAAACTAAAATTTTATTGTACAATAATGCTAATTTTTCTTGAAAATAATTTGACTATTATTTATATTATATGAGTATTGAATTTTATTATGTTATAAAACTTTTCAGACTAATAGATGACAAACTAGTGTTGTGAAATATATTTTCAGTATTCTGTTTTGTAATAAGTGTATTTGCCATGTACAGATTTTTTTTTTTTTTTATTATTATTATTTTTTAAGATGAATATTATGGTGACTTGAAGTAAAGTATTTTGTAGTGATATTAAACTTCATTGCTTGCCTTATTGTAAATGGTTGACACATAGCAAATTTTAGCAAAGTATTAAGCACTGTTCCTGTTTTGATTGTTCAACTTTTATAAGTGTACATATCATGCTATTAAAAAATAAAGTATTGTAATGAAATTTGTTTTTAATTTGTTGTTGAAGCATAATAAAATGTGATAGAATTTACAATATTTTCATTCTATTTTTTATATTTAGAAATATTTAAAAATTAATACTGCTGCTACAAATCAATCAATGGTTAATAATCACAACAATATTAAAATAGTTAAAATTCATCATCATCAGTGGCACAACAGCCTCATAATTTGCCAAGGCCATCTGCCAGATTTCTAGACAGGAGATGTTTTTTCTTTTATGGAGTAGGGTTATCAGCACTATGCCCAATAGTCATATTAGATTGGGACCTAAGGTTTAAAGTGAATTCCGAAACACTGCGAACATCCTTGGCACCGCTGGGACTGGAACCCGAAATCTGTGGTACGAGCGCTAGTCACTCGGCTATTAGGCCCCAATTAAAACTAGAACTAATTATTTTTCTACCTTAATTCTCAATAGCTTTTAAGTATTTACTCTTACCAATTTCAAAGTTTTAGTTACTCAAGTAAATTTCACAAAATTGTGTATAAACCTCTTCTTAAATGACTTTGGATATCAAAAATAATTTTTATTCACTATTTTGTAACCAATCTAAAGTCTTAAGTTAAGAAAAAATCTAGAATATTGTTTTAAAGAAAATCTTAAACTGACAGTAAGTAATAAAAACAATTATTTTGTACTATATTATTCGAGATTCAAATGAAGAACATGCTGATTAGATATATAAAAGTATTATATAAAACTTAATTTCTTTTATTGCAATAAATTGAGTTCTAAAAATTGTGCATAAAATCACTTACTCAATCTATTGCAATAAAAAGAAATTTTGATATATAAAATTGTTCATTTGTATTAGTTTCTTAAATTCATGCAATTTTTCAACAATTAAAGTTTTTGCAAATATATTAAGAAACAAATCAAAATTATAAATTTAAAAACTGAGAATTCACTACATTTAAATAGACCATGTGCAAATCACTCTCATCAAAACAATTTAAAAGTAATGTAGTCTCTCCATTAAAAGGCCATTAGCAATTCAAAATTATTTAAACAGAATATAATAATTAATATACATACACTTTTAACTATTATAATAAGTGTTAGTGTTTCATGTAAATTTATATCATCAAGCAATGCGGCAATAAAAGCTTTGTTAAAAAAATTTTGTTGTGCAAGATTTATCTTAGAACAATATCACATCCACGTATAACAAATAATGAAGACTAAAAGTATTTATTGTAAATTTAATATTTTAACTAATTTAAGAATTAAGCTTATCAGTTAATATCTATTTGATTAATTAAATAAATATATATGATCATTTTGCATAAAAGAAAATGCTAATAAATTATTATTTAAGCCTTGCAATGTTTAAGGGACATGTAGAAAATCTATAATTTTTAACATTTTTCTTAAATTTCAAATTTATATGCTTAATTCTATGTAAATAATAAATTTATGTGTACAGGATGCATTTGCACATAATGTATTTGAGAACAAAATGATAGTTTGAAGAAAACAAATATTTTTAATAAAAACAGTTTTATTTCCACAGAATTTGATTCATGTTTTTACATTTGTATAGCAAAATCTTATTGAATAATATTACCTTCATCTTCAATGACGACTTCACAAACTATTGCAGGACTGGGTATGTGATCCTTATTGATGTTGTCCATAATGACGCAGTTATACACTCCAAGTTCCCATAATTTGTGATAGTGTTAGAGTGATGAGCAACAAGGGATATCTCATGCCATCCCATTTTCTTCCTACAGGGAGGTTAAGTCAATGCCCCTGCCAAGACACTGGAAATGGTTTGTTAATATCTGGATCAACAAAGTGGCCCAAGGAAGATCATATTTGTTCCAGCAGAACTCTACTCTCTCTTACACAGACTATGTGATCCAGGAGTAACTGGTCGAGAATTTGTATTAATCCCAAACGTGGCCGTCTAGCTCTCCAGATTTGATCCTCTGGACTATTACGTCTGGGGCATCATTGAGAGGGGGACCAAACAGCCTCACAATATAAATAGTCATTGAATACTGTTATGATCATTATGGCTAACATAAATAAAGATGACTTGATCCAGTCATCCAATCATTTTCGAGGGCATCAATCGAAGATGAAGGGATATTTATAAAATAGGATTTTACTACACAAATGTAAAAGTGGCTATAAAATTGATTTTCTATTAAAAATAGTTTTTCCACAAATTATCATTTTATTCTCAAACACCTCAGACACTCTGTAAATTTATACATATTTATGTAATTGTTTATAAATGTAATTTGTTTATTTTACACATTTCTAGTTTAAAAATTTATCAAACAGAAATCAAATAAATAAATGAAAAATTAATTAACCTTTGACTATGATGGTGATATAGAAATAGAAAGCCATGAAAATTTTGTAATGGCTATAGATATTAACATAATTAAAAATATCACAAATGAAATTTTTAAAAGAGAAAAATATTTTTGTAATTGGATACAGTTTAGCAGATATTTACATGTTTATGCTTTTCAAAAAAAAACTAATATTGCCTGAATAAGTCACAGAATTTCTTATGCTGATATAAAAAGAATATGTTTTTAAAGTTTCATTTCATCACCGTATATATTTGTGTGCATTAAAATGAATGAAATATATGCTTATTTCTAATTTTATGTTAACAATAATGTTATTCATGACATCTCATTAATTTTTTTTTAACTATAAGGGCACGATTTAAATAACAATGTGAAGAATTGTTGCTATAATAAACATGGGTATTCTTACATGACATTAATGTCATCTCCACTTTATAATGATGCAAATTATTTTTATTCTTATTACACGACTATTTTTATTGCATTAAGATATATGAGTATCATATGAAAGCAAAGTAGTATAATTATAGAGAATTTCAATAAAATTTGTCCATGTGCGTATATAATTTGAATATAAACTAGGATCAAGCATGCACTCAGAAGAGTAGTTGACAGGCTTAAGTCCCCTCCATCAAGTCCATAAGTGAAATGTATGTACATGTTCAAACTTATGGCCACTTCTCACTTTTAGGCCCAATTGTTTTATACTTAAAAATAAATTATAAGTTTAATAAGTAAGTTTTTATAAATTAAATATTTGTTAAATACTTAATTTTTACAATTTTTCTTACCTGTGTCAATTTTATTCCTGTACTTAAATTTGTCAATTGAGTTGACGTTCTTCCTAGTTAGTTTTATTAAATTTCATTGAAATATGGAAAGATGACATAAACAATACAATCAATAAACTGAAAACGAGAAAGGATTAAATTTTATGTAATTTTTTTAATTTAAATTATTATTATTATTTTTTTTTTTTTTTTTGTGAGTGCAATAATTTTAGTTTCAACTCTTTTGAATTTATTTGTACCCAATGAGTCCAATGTGAAAATTATTAATAAAATAATTAATATGTGAAATTTCAACTTCAGATACCTTTTTTATTATTTATAGTTCAGTATGATCTACTGAGCTTTCATAAACTGTTATGCTTATTTTGTTGAACTCCTCACCCCAAGATAAACTCCTGGATACCTGCTGGACTAGGATTGTAATATTTATGATCATGATAGCATTTAAGTAGAATATGCCACAATTCTATAGAAATATCTTATGAAAATATGTTAACTTTAATTTTTGATCAAGCATTTATTTTATAATTTTTAAAAATGTATAATTAAAAATAATAATAAGTACAGTGCATAAATTTTAGTTATCTTACTATATCTGATTTGCAGATAATCAAATGTCAACACATTTACATGAATTAACAATGTTACGATACAGTTTCACCGAGTCAGCTTTATTAAACATTAACATTAAAAAACCCTCAGAATTTCATGGTGTAGATTTTAAACCACTACATACAATCTGTAAATAGCTTTAAGAAATTTCATAAAAATAAATTTTAACCTCCACCCAAAAATGCTTTTGTCAATAAAAAATTAATAGAATTTTATATGAAAGAAAAACTATATTCTAAATTAAAAAAAAAAGAAAGAAATGTAACTGTTGTGGACTATGGAAGGAAGCTATACTTTTACAAATGCAACATTATATGCCAGTGTGTATTAATGTATGAAAAGGCATGGAATGAAATAGAGAAAATTAAAACAATGTACAGGAGGCCAATTTAACTATGATATTTATGAATATTTTTATATCTATGGTATTTATGAAGATTACAAAATGTAGAGAAAAATATTCTTTTCTTTGATTTTTACCACAATTCTTAAATGGTTATCTTGTATCAATTTCCTACCATTCTTAAATTTATAACATAATGGTGGCACGAAAAATACAGTTTAAAACTAAAAGGGTTTATTCATTTTATGTCATGAACATAACAGAGTGTGATTGTTATACAGTATATCGAAGAACAACAGCAGATCAGCCACAGATTATTTTGGGTAGAAAAATTACACCTGCGGATTATACGTACAGCCTGTTATAGATAAATTATGGTACCAAATCTTTTATGAAAATAAAATACATATTTTAATAATAAAAACAGATTTGTAACTTTATTGTAACAACATAAATTTTTTAAATACATATAACACTAGTTACAAAAGTTGTTAAAAAGTCAAACACATTCTTCTTTTATTTAATAAATAACAGTGGACATTACATGAAAGACTTTCTAGTGAGCAATAACTTCAGCTAAATACTTTAATTAAAAATTTAGTCTTTAAATGACTAGAATATGGCACATTGCACATTTAATGGAAGTTAGGATATATCTAAGCATTTGTTCATTACATAAAATCTATGAAGATTGTCAAAGAGGCTTGTAAAATGATTAGTCATAATGTATATATTTGAAAAGCTATTTATGAATTTAATAAATGGCAAAGTAGTTTGAATACTTATATATAAGATGTTTGTGAAAATAAACCATCTTGTATGTGGAAGTAAAATATAAATATTTTTTTTTACATAGAAAGACAAAAATGGGGTTGACAAATGAGCATAGAACTAATCCTGACGATATCTTGCCAGATCTTCATTTTCAATATTACATATTGAATTACAAACTACTTCTTCGTGGACATTCCTATTTTTTAATCCATTCAAAGTAGCAGCAATCGCTAAGGCACTCTTCAAACTATTGGCATGCTAAAAAATAATAATAATAATAATAATAAATGAACATAATAAAAGTTTTTTACAAAATGTAGCAAAGATTTTTACTGTTCATTTAAAGACACTTTTTGTTCTAATTTCATAACATATATTTTGAATAAAACAAATAAAATGTTCTTTTAGATGTCAAATCAATATATGCAATTAAAGAATTTAAACAAAAACTTGAATGTTTTTCTGAAATTCCATTTTTTTTTTTATTCAAGTATCTATTGATTACAACAATTTGATACATCATACAATTGCAAAACATACTATCTTAATGCAAAAGATAGAGGAAAAGGATCTTGCAAAATATATTCATTATGATCAGCCTTTTGTATCATTTTATCAGATGAGAAATCATCCAGTGAATAATTAATACACCAATATATATACATTTATATTGATACATTAATAATGAATGAATTTGAAACTAATGCGTTAATAAAGACAAATTAAATTAATCTAAAAACAGCACATTTATATATATATATATATATATATATATATATATATATATATATATAGATAATATATATATGTATTATTTTAATTTTAAAAATTAATAATTTTTTAAGTTTTTGTAGTAACTTTTTATGGAAATATCAAAATAATTTATTAATATATATATATTTTTTAAAATTAAAATAATGTAAAAATGTATGCACAACTTATAAATACATAACAGCCAATTTTTGTTACTTTTGTTAAAATATTATATTGTATGTAACTTACCCGTTCCAGAGCAACAAGATATTCTAATTTACCAGAGCCAGGTTTGCTGCCCAAAAGGCCTGGTCCAGCACCTGGGGGGCCAACATATGGAAACACAATTATTTGTTCTGTATTGGAAGATGATGAGGGTAAGTTTTCATTGTAGGGTATTTCATGGATAAGGGATTCATTTTGTTCTTCGGTTTCGTTTCTTAGAAACATTTTTGTCAAGTCAAAGCATTTTCCTAAAGAACAAAATTTTTAGATTAATCAAAATATATTTACTAATTTTTTTTTTATAAGATAAGAAACTGATAAAAGAAAAGACCAACCTCCAAATTTTACAAAAATTTTAATTTGCCAAATTTGGTACGTTTAGACATTTATTGAGTTTCTCTTAATTTTGGAATGCATGCCAAAGTATTAAATTTAGTGCATTATACTAACATAATATGTATACTACTACCTTTGCAAAAATCTATAAATAAAAAAGTATTTTCATCATTAAAGATTCTAAACATTAATTATTTATATTTTTTAATAAAATGGTGAGATACATTATTAATTGTAAATGTTTGTAAGATATACATTTATAGTTATCAAAATGGTAAAATTATAAAACTGGTAACTCAATGAATGAATTAAGTTACATACAAGGAAATGTCCTGAATATGAAATAAACTAAAGGAGCCTTATAATTATAAAATTATTTTAAGTATAATTTTTTTTATTTCAAAATACAATTTATTTACTTAACTAAATTTATTCCTCAAATTTTATTTTTACACATGAATACCACAATTAAAATTTTAAATCATTTAGTAGAGTTAATGGTAAAATTTTCTAAACTCAATCTATTCTCAAAATGAACTTTATATATATATATAGGCAAAATATTTACGTATAAAATAATTATTTGCAACAGGATAATTTCTAATTCACTCAAAAGTTGAATAATTATAATCTTTTATTTGTGCTAATAAATTATCATTTAATTTTACGATTGCAATAATTTACAACAGATATTCATACAAAAAAAATGTAATAATTTTTCACCTGAAACTAATTGCACAGTTTCTCAATAATAAATTTATTATTTGATTACATTTATTAATTTTTTTATAAAATAATAGTGAAGAGTAGTTTTAATTCTAAGTAGAATTAAAATTAAAACACAAAAGAATTGCAGATATTAAAAAAATAATACATTATAGCAAAAAGTAGCGAAGTATAGTATAATTAAATATTGATAAAACAATTTCAGAATAATTCACTGCACTCACAAATACAAAATTTATATTAAAAATTATTTTTTTCACTAATAAATGTTTTCTTATATGAATATGGTTTTAAATTTTAAAATAACAGAAAGAATCTATTTAATATTAATATGTATATGTACCAACCTAAGCATATGACGAAGAAAATTCATTTAACTATTAAATTTCGAATACCAATTCGCTTTTCACGCGGTCGCGCACAATCGGAAGAAAAATTCGCTCCGAAAACAGAACGAAATCAAACTATATGTGCAGCATTGCCAAAATCTTAAATTATATCGCAAATAGAATTGTTTAAATGACTTTTCTGATTTCTACATTACATTTTCGAAATTTTAGATCCATAAAACTACATCAATTTTTGTGTAAAATTTTAGTACTTACAAAATTTGTATAAGAAAATAAGGAATTTTAATTTTATGAAGACATTCCTGTAACCGTACCAAGACATATATTTATTTTGTTTCTGATCTAGTGTATTGGCGTGGTTTGATCTGGAATGTGAATAGTACATATTTAATTACAGCAAATATTGAATTAGTTAGAAAAAACAGGTAAATTTTTAACAATGACCAGCCGTTTTGTCCGAAGAGTTGACCAACTTGATGCAAATCTATTGGATGAAGAATTACAGATTCTTTTCAATACGCAATATCGGAAAGCTTTTAAATATTTACCTAACTCGATTGTTGCTCGTTCAGGACCAGAATTAGATATACTTTTCAAATTTCTCTTCAAGTATTTACCGCTTCATGTTCTGAAATGTACTTTTGGACAGAGTCTTTTTCAGCTACAGTATCGAGAATGTGGGACACACAAGCTTGCTTCAAATGCCAAATTAGGTATATTAGCTTTTACTAGTGTATGCCTTCCATGGGTATGGGAAAGAATGGTTCGTAGATCCATGTTGTCTTTACCAAATCGTGAAATTTCTTTTATGTTGTTTGATGCATCTTACACATTAGAGCGCAAATTTTGCGCATTATATCAATTGCTTACTTTAATTAATTATTGTATATTTTTGCAAAAATCTACTTATATGTCTATGAATGAACGTTTTCTCCATGTAAGACCTTTATATTCCGAGCCACAAAACATTCAATCTGTACAAAATGACAACATAGATAGGGAACTTATATGGCATGGCATTTCTGAATTTTTAGGTTTTGCATTGCCACTTATTAATATTCCTAAATTAAAGAGTTTTCTTAAACGAACTTGTATGCCAAAGTATTATAAAAGTCACTATAAGAAATATTTCATTCAAAATAATGCATGTTTAATTTGTGGGGATGTTCCGAATTTTCCACATACAATTGGCTGCTCTCATGTGTTTTGTTACTATTGTATATCAAGTACTCTCTTGGCTGATCCCTTGTATATTTGTTTAGACTGTGATGTAAAAGCTAATGGTATGGAAAGTCTCAATCCATTGCCTGTAATTATCTCTTGAATAATTCAAGGTTACTTTTATTTATGCATTAGAAGGAAAATAATAAATTATACATTTCATTTAAAAATTGTTAATTTATTACTATAGTTCAAATTAACCAATTCTGTTAAATTTATGGAAAATTTTGTTGTTGTTTTTATAGTTTTTAATTAAGTAATAATTGAGATTTTGAATTTTAAGTAATATTTCTTTATTTTGTTAATGATGTACAGAGTTTGAATTTCAAAGCTATTGATTGTTTATGTTTGATATCAATGTTTTTATTGTTTTTGTTTTCAATGTTTCAATTGTATAATTTGATATTGTATACAAATATTATACTTATTAATATTTGTATAATTCATGTTTCTATATCCTTGTTCAGTATTCTATTTATGATAATAAAATTGTTCAAAATAAAATGTTTTATGTAGGTAAATTTTCTGAATAGATATTATTTAATTTTGATTATTAAAAATTCATTTTACTAAGAATTATTACAACATTTTTTAATCAACAACTCAACTTTTAACTTAAGAAAAATAACTTTTTTTTTCAATAATTATTTTATGCCAGTATGAATTCAAAAATAAACTAAAAAGTTTGTTTTCAAAAATTCTATTAAAAAATTAAGATCATAGTAGGAAGTAATACAAAATAAATTACATATGATAGTAACTGCCAATCTTATGTGTATACTGAAATGACCTATAGTCATCAAATTTGGATTTATTTATGTATATAAATGCTAACTTTGACTCAATGATATTGATTAACCTCAACTGTGTTATTAGAATTTAAATGTGTCATATATATCTAAATGTTCCTTGCTGATGAAAATCACAAAGGGTACATAATACTCTAGCATAACAAACCAGCATGAAAACAGTATAAACATGAAATCAATTTGCTTGGAATAACCATGTCTCCAAAAGCTTCAACAGCCAAAATACAGATTTCAGTAAGATTCATTACTTTGTCAATATTAGTAGCAAAAAATAAAATATATCACATTTTGTAAAATCACATGAGGAAGTAGAATTTGCAGCATAAATCTTAATAAAACCAGTATGAAATTCCTTATGCAATTAAAAACTTTTATCTTTCAAAATCTGTCTTTGAAAACTTACTTATTTTATTATGTGTATAAAAGTATACATCTTATACACAAGGTATGGGATTTGTGCTAGTCGGAAGCTGTGGTTTATGTTAGTGCTGGATAATGCTGAAATTTCTAAAATCGATTTATTGTCCATCTAATGTTGTTTTTATACAGATTTAAAATTAAGAATATGGAAATTGTTTTCCATCGTAAACAACAAACCTGGAGTCTCTGAGCCCCTCCAACCATTCAGTTTTTAAAAATAATTTATTTTCTAATATGAATTATGTTCATTTTAGCTTACTTGACCATTCATTTCATTGTCTTCAACACATAATTATTTCAAAATAAATTATCTCAGTTTTCCCATTTGATTATGCATATTTCATTAATTAAGTTGTATTTGATTAGTTTTGCCAGACAACTTTAAACTGGAATACCATCTTTACTTGCAGAATAAATAAATATAGATTACATAAATATTACAAAATTTAAATAGAGAAATATCAAACATTAGAATAAAACAATTTTAAAAAATGCAAAAAAAAAAAAAGTGAAACTTTTAAGTAAATTTTTAAGGAATTTTACAAATTGAGTTTTATTTTATGCGAGAATTCTTATTACTAAAATAACTTGCTGAACAATATATCTAATTATCTCTCTAATATAATTTCAGTGTATGTCACATTTCTAAAAAGCTCTAATGTAGACAGGGTTATAATTAATCTTAAATAATTTAATAAGAATTATGGGAAAAAAAAAAGAGAATTTAAAGAGGAGAGAAGGAATTTTAGTTGCGCTGAAAACGTAACGAAGATTGACGCGTGGGTCAACTGAGTTACGTTGAGAAACGTTAAAAAAAATGTCACTTGACATTATTTGACCAAGACAGAAATGTAGGTTATGTACTGGGATATAATAAAAATTAATTGACAAGTAGGTCAATTGAGTGAAGTTGGAAAAATTATGAGTAGTTGTCATGAATTAGCATCGAGACTTAACTTAATTGTATTAGTAATTATTGTAAATTGAAGTGTATATGTAATTTACAAAAACTTGTCAGCAGTCATTTGTGGAATAAGTGTGTGCAAGCGACAAAAGTACATTAAAATAATAATAATGTACTAACAAACAAAGATCGAAAATCGTCGGATACATCTAACGATATTTCAGAAGAGGTTATACTGATTTCTATTGTGATGCTGGATAACGAAATCGTTTTTCTCCCCGCACCGCTTGATTTGCGAATCTTCTCCGAAGCGGTTATACTGGTTTTGAGAACCCGATATTGCACATCGGAATTGTTAAAATCGATGTTAGGAATGGAGAATAATCACAAAAATTCTGATTTCTGACTTTTCCTTAATTTTATAGACTTTGATTTTTACTAATGGATTTTAGAGAATTTGCGACGTAAGTTAATTTACTTTTAATCACATATCTATAAAAACAGTTTTCCCGTAACAAAAGTTTTTTTTTTTTTTTTTTTTTTCAACTTTAAAGGTGTTCTATTTGCACTAGCTTAAAAAAAAAAAAAAAAATCTTGCAGCCTAAATTGTCTCAGAAAAAAATACATATATCATAAATATAACCATACCAAATTAACAATTTGTGCATTTTAAGTACAAAGATGCTATAATTGTAATAGATTAAATCTTATTTTTTCTTAATAACAGAATAGCTTCTATACATCTAAGCAAAACACACGTGCGATTATAGATATTTACAATTTAATTTAAATAGATTATGTACAATTAAATATGTGCTCTCCACACATGGTCAACTTTTTTCCCATCATGATCTGTCCTTATCTGCCTTTTTCCGGCCTCTTCCTCTGACCACGAATCTCACTCTCACTCTACAGATGTTCGATATTTGATAGACATTGAGGTGCCAAGAGCATTCAGGTCGTCTTTACAGGATATCGGAGTGCCCTGGCCCCGAAGGAGCCTAAAACCCTATCTGCATCTGAGAAACATTGATAGTTAAAAGGAGGTGAGGTGATTTAAGAGCAATGTCCCATGTTAAAATATATATTAAAAATATAAGCAAAGAAAAAAATTAATAAAATAGCTAATAACAAGGAGAAAAATAAAATAAAAAAAAAAAATTAATAACATAAACAGAACAATTAAAGAATCCAAAATTTAAAAAGAAAAAGGAATCTACAGTAAGATGGGATTTTCGTTGCTAGGAATGAAGACTAAAGGCACAGTTCACGGTTGAACCTGCACAGCCTTTCGACTGCCGGAACAACGCTCTTGACGACAACTAAGCCAGTTCGTCTAGGAGCTTTGCAAGTTGTGAAGAACAGCCCTTGGGCGTTTAACATTTTCCGGAAGATGGAAATCGTATCTCAGAAGATTACGGATTTCATCATTCAGGATGTGTTCAAGATTTGCATAGAATTTTTCTTCAAGCTTGAGCATGAATTTTTGAATAGAGGGTAGGGCAAGACAGTGACGAATGTCATCATTCCTAAAATACCAAGGAGAGTCAGTAATCATTCTTAAAATTTTATTTTCAATTCTTTTGATATGGTATTTTGCAGTGGAACCCCAAACTGGGCTAGCATATGTGATGATGGGACGCAAATAGTACATGTAAATAATTAGTTTATTATCCAAGGATAAAAGGGATTTTCTATTAATGAATGGATAAAGCATGCGTATAGAAATATTATATTTACGTTTAATGTGGTTAATATGATTAGAATATGTTAGCTTACTATCAAGGTATACTTCTAAGTATTTAATATTGTTAGTCCAGTTAATTCGTTGGTTAAATAGGAAAACATTAGGCGGAGGAATTTTGCGTCTCGTGAAGAGTACAGCTTGTGTTTTCTCTACATTTTTTTTAATTTTCCAGTGAGTAAGCCAAGCTTCAAGTTGCTTGAGATATTGATTTAATTTACTAGTGAGATCCTGAATGTGGTTAGAAGAGACCGCGATTGCTGTGTCATATGCATATAAACTGAGGTGTACGTTGTTAGTAATAGGAATATCATTTATGTAAAGGTTAAACAGAAACGGACTAATTAGGGAGCCCTGGGGCACGCCTGCATTGATGCTCCTCTGAGAGGAGAAATAGTTATTGATTTTAACAGAGAAAGATCTATTATTGAGATAGGATTGGATTAAAAGAATAATGTAGAGTGGAAATTTGTAAGCGTGTAATTTGTGAAGTAGACCATCGACCCAGACACTGTCGAATGCTTTTGCAACATCAAGGAAAACGATTCCTGTTAGCATTTTATTAGATAGACCTTCAGATATCAATTCCGTTAGTCGTAGTAATTGATGAGAGGTGGAAAGTTGAGGGGTGAACCCGAACTGATGAGGAATCATGATAAAATATTTAGTCAAATGAGCTTTGATTTTTTTTTAGAATGATAAATTCGGTTAATTTACTTAGAGTGGATAGGAGTGAAATGGGGCGGTAATTAGAGGGATCTTTTCCTGGCTTAAGAATGGGGAGCACTATGGCTTTTTTCCAGATAGTAGCGAAATAAGTAAGATTAAAGATTGCACCAATTAATTTAGCTATTCTAGAAATAAAATTTAAAGGGATTTTTTTAGCATTTTATTAGTAATATTATCAGACCCGGGGCTTTATTAATTTTAAGATTGGAGATATAATCATAAATATAATCAACTGTAGTATTAGTAATTTTATGGAGGTTTGGAAGAGAATTTAATTTACGAATTGAATTTTCAAAAGTAATGTTAGTAAGATAATTAGAAAGATTATTTGGCTGCAATTGACTCTGAAGACTATCCTCGAGAATTTCAACTTTAATTTCGTCCTTTGTAACAGGAGACGAATTCGGCGAGTTAAGCGCGGTTATATTATGCTTTTTACCTTTTAATTGTTTATAGCTTTCCAGATAGAGCCATCAGCAACGTCCAGTGTCTGAAGACGATTGTTCCAGGTGCTTTGGGTGAACGCGTAAATAGCTTTTACGAAGCTTGGCTTGTGCCCTATTGTAGATGGTTTTAGTGGAGTGATCGCAATAGAATTGCCAGTTTTTACGTGCTCTGTTTTTTCTCTAGAGAGTGTTTTAATACGTGGAGGAATGAAATTTATATTGTTCTTTTTAATTGGGTTAGAAGAGTTAGTGTATATTTTATGCATTAGTTCGGTAATTCTATTAACTTCGGCATCAATGGTTAGTGTAGAATCTAAATCAAGATTTTCAGGGGAGAATTAGCAAGTAGGTTATGGAATTTAGACCAATTAGTAGAGATATTTCTCACAAGATTTAAGGGTTGATAGGTAATAGAAAAATTTACAATAACAGGGTTATGATCGGACAATAATTCAGATAGAGATTCAATAGTGAAGGGGTCACGAAACTCATTTAGAAGGGTTACATCGATAGTTGAGGAGGAGGAGTTAGTAATCCTAGTGGGAGTGGTAGGAGCAAAAATTTCTGCAGCAGATTTTAAAGCAAAAATTGACAATTGCATTGCCCGTGCTATCATCACGTTTGCATCGCCAGGATGTGTGATGAGCATTGAAATCACCACATAATATGGAAGAATTGTTAATATTAAGTATGTTATTGAGATCATTAATTAAATTAGTGGGATTAATTTGACAGGGGATGTAAACAGAGGCTATTGCAAGGTTATTAAAGTGATCAGTTTTTACATTAAGAACAGTGGTTTGAATGTCGGTTAAGTTATTGGGTGTGATATTAGTATGCATAATATTATCTTTAATAAAAATGGCTGTTCCTCCATGAGGTCTAGGTGATTGATTACTATCATTTCTGTGAAGAATATAATTAGGAATATAAGGATTACGATTAGGAGGTAAGTGAGTTTCTAAAATTAGTGGTAAATCGGGATGTGTTAGTAGTTCATCGATGGAGCATTCAGAAGTAGAATGGAAGCAACAATTCTTTGAACTTGGCACCTTTCCTCCAGTTTCTATTGCTGGACCTTGCCCCTCACATACAAATTATTTTTCAGTTTCGACACTGTGCAATGTTCCCCAAGAACCACATGTGCCTATATTTTGTGTCCCCCTAACAAAATAGCTCGTAAGTACAGCTTTTATACTACAGCATTTCTTGTGGTAATGAAATAATAAAATAGAAATAAAAAAAAATACTATTATCATATAATACAAATATTAATACTAATAGTAATATAAAATACTAATATACAATGACAAACACAGAATCGAAATAATAGCTATACAATGCACTCAGCAAGAAATAGACATACACATTATTGAAAATGTATATATGATGGATACTTAGAAAGTACCCAACACAACATTAAAACATCTTATCCATTAACCTGGATTCATAGCCTAAAATGGCATTCCAATTATTTCTCTTATAGCCTAAAATGGCAATACACCATTATTTCTCTTCTATCAAATAACTTTCACCATTTCAAATGTTTTCAAGTCTAATTATCAAATTAACTTTGACCATTTCACAATTGTGATTTAACTATATCTCTCTACTATAACAAATTAACTTCACCAATTCCCCAATTTTAAATTAATTATCAAAAGTAATGTTATGACACATAAAAAGAAAGTTTGGTCTACCATTTTGTAAGTTGCAAATTTTCCAATCACACATGAAAACATTAGCTCACATAGTTATACACATTTAAAAAAAAAAACAATATAGAAAAATAGTAAATATTTACAAAATATCCAAATTTCCAACAAAAGATCAATCTTTCAAATTTGAAGACATGTTTTATCGTTTCAAACGTATCCGTTTGCGATCCATTATGAAAAGTAACTTTCTTTTTACCATATCGTGAAAAACTCTTGATTGGTCTGAAACTCCCTTGAAAGGATTATTACTTGCTTTCACTCATGCATTTAATTGGTACCCTAACTACATATTTTGCATCTGCTTCCCTTCAAACGAGTTCTTTAAATACTTCCAATAACTTTTATCCACTAAAGCTGGGCTCGAAACTTCATCAACAGAAAGCTCGGTTTGTCTGGAACCTTGACTGTGGCCATATCTTAGCTCTTGACCCTTTGCAGTTTTTTTTTTTTTTTTCGGTGAATTTCATAGCATTTTTTTTATATGCTTTCTTGGTTCTCGGAGATGATCCGTCCCCGATTCGCCAACTCTTCCTATTTCATATAATAAGAAATACCTTTTTCTTTTTTTTTTCTATCTAATTTGCTTCTTTTTGTGACATATACCACTGGAGCAGTGAATACTTCTAATTCCGTATTCTCTGAGTTCTTAAATGCTCCTTTTTCGTTTATCGTACTTTTTTTTTTTATCATAAAGATTGAATACCACCTCTTCTGACCTCTGTTTTCCAGACTTGATTACCTTTTGTCCCAAATATTTCTTCTTTTCTTCCAGTAATTAGAAAACCTCGGAAATTATTAAAGCTTCATCATGTAATTTCTCAACTATAGCCGCACATATCTGGACAAAATGCATAACAAGTTCTTTGTCCGAAGGCTAAATGGAATATTAGAAAGCTTTGCTTCCACTGGTGGTCCAATCTTCTCGGAATCATTCCTATTAATTCAGGCTACTGTATTCTCTTTTGGACAAAATTTCTTTAGGTTTAATTCTAATGCATGCAATTTCATTTCATGTTCTCGAGTTTGCTGTTTTCCCTCTTGTTCCGCTTCCCTTTCTCTACACAATTCTTACATCTCTCTAGTCTTTCTAGTTTAGCACTTTCACTAGATACAATTAATTCTTTAGCAAAAACTTCCTCAAATTCTGGTGATTTTGTAATGAAATTTTTAAAATCGATTATTTTAGTAAAATGACATAATTTTCTTAATCTTTTAATTAAGTAACAGTAATATCAATAACAACAATTAAAATTTTAACTCATATATATTTAAGCTTTGATAAATGTTCCTCATAAATTTTAGTTTGAAGATCATAAAAAATACATTAAAATCCCCCCACAACACACATATAACACTAATAACATCAGTTATTCTTAGATTAAAATTCTTCAATTATATTCAACTGAACACTGCAGCATATTATTTGGTTAACATAATTTTCTAAATTCGTCTATATACACAAATTCAAAACCAAGACTGAAAGTTCCGTCAAACATAAAATAATTTCCTTAAATCAGTACTAAATAAGAATTCCAAATTGTTCATATAAATGCTTTCATTTTTCAATAAGAGACAATTTACTACACTCAATATCAAAATTATTTCCTACGATTCAGGTAATATATATAAATTTATTGTTACCCAATTGCAATTACTAAATACTAATTTTCCTATGAAACCAAAATAAACTAATTCTGAGCAAAAGCTAAATATTAGACATTTTTAAAATTAATTAAACAATGCTTTCATAACATTATAAGACAATTATAAATAAGTAATGCATTATGCCTCTGTTTATTTTTAACAGAGCCTGATGGCCGAGTGACTAGAGCTCGGTGTAACAGTTTCGGTTGCGAGTCCTGGCGGTGCCATGAATGTTTGTAGTGGTTTGGAATCCACTTTAAACAGTAGGTCCCGGTTTAATATGACTGTAGAGCGTTGGGAATAGGACTGATAACCCTACCTACTAAAAAGAAAACATCTCATGTCTCGGAATTTGTCAGTAGGCAGACGGCCTTGCCTCACCGTGAGCTGTTGTGTCGAGAAATTAGTTATTTTTAACAGCTCATAAATAAGTAGTTCCCAAAAAAAGTAAATTCACCAACATCATCGCTCACCAATTACCGATACTTAACAGAAAGTTTTCATCTAGCAACATAGTGCCTCAAAACACGGCCAGAGAACCCTTTCAGACGAAAATTCTTCCACGGCATTCATACGACACATAAACTTTTACTCTCCCATAATCTCCTTTACTAACCCTACCGGCTGTGTTACTTTGCAATATCATTAATGAAGTTGGTCCATTTATTGAAGGAAACAAATGTTAACTACGATTATGCATATTTCCAATTTAATTTTAAAAATAATGTACAATTAGATATTCTTTCTGGAAAACAAAACAATTTATTTTAAAATTTTATCGAAATGTATTCATTAATTTGAATTAAAATCAATGACATCGGTTTTAAATAGTTTATATAACAGCAGGCAGTAAACGGTTTAATGTATATATAATTTAATAATGATAGAATTATACAAAAATAAAGAGGAATTTATTAATAACTAGACAAAAATTGGCAAAATCACAGAATAGGCGGCGCTGGGATTTGGCGTGAAAAATTATTTTCGCCAAAGTGCGCCAAGAAAAGGATTGCGATTGTAAGGGAAGTGAACTGCAAACAAACCAGAAATTTAGGTTATCACATTTGGTGTTTTTCAGCTCAGTTGGTGCCGCAAAAAAAAGTTGCCACATCCCAATGGCCTTTATTTTTGTGATTTGGCCAAAACCTTTTCTTTAATGATTTATAAAATGTTTTAAAAATTGAAATTTAAAATTTTGTAAAACAATAGTATAGATTATAACTTTGATGAATTTTTAGCATTTTATTTTGAACTTCTGGGAGTTTTATAAACATACTTTTCATTTTTAAATACTAATCAATACTACTTTTATACCACCACTGCACCTCATAGTTTATAAATACATTTTATTATTTTACTTATTGATTTATTTTATTTTTTAATATTTAAATTATTCTTTTATTGCATAAATTTTAAACTGAATTGTTATATAATTTCCTAAACGAAAATAAGTTGCTGGTTAGAAGGAAAATATATTAGAGTATTAATGCAATCTGCATTTGAAATATTAAATAATAAAAATAAAAATTTCAAACTTAATCATATTACCTTTAAAAAATAGTTTATTTGATTATTTTTTATAAAAATGTTTCACATTCGAATGAAATCAAATACACATACTAATTATATAAACCATGCAAATAAAATAATAAAAGAAATTAAACGTCTATTTGCACTTTACAGACTAAAAATCTATCATTAAGAAAGCCTTTTTTTTTCCCTTTACTGTTTTAAAACTCTGTTTAATCATAAGTCAAGAGAAAATGGTTCTTGGTTAATTATATTCTTACAGGGATAGTCAAATGTTAAGGCCAGATGCTTAAGTAAGTTATCGCAGTGGCTATTTAGTTTCTTTTGCCCCTGTAAATTATGATTGCAATGCATCCTGATTCCTCCTGTATATTACCTGTGCACTCTATCACATAATCGGAAAATTTCTATGCAAAAATTATAACATATGAGGGCGCACATGCACATATACACCATATATATATAAGACAAACACTATATAAAAAAACAAATGAAATTTTAGTCTACAAAATAAGACAAGTAACTTTTAGAAAAATAATCAGTCCATGTATGTAATTGACAGGCAGATTCGATAGCGTTTGTGGCAACGTGCGTTTGCTCACATCAATAGTCAGGCTACTAGTGATAGTTTTATTAGTCTCATAGACATGCCAATAAATATCAGTTTCCTCTAAAAGAAGGGCTCTTCCAGAGAGGCAATGTCCTTCGATTATTATCCATGGATGTTTTGTTCTTGTATGTGTAAATGGGATAAAATAGTCACTAATGTAAGGGAGGGGGAATGCATAGATTTTACTGTGTAAAATTTATATATTTGCAGACTTTTTTTCAGAGTGTATTGATCTCCAAGAACTTTACACTCTTATCTAAATAAAGTAATAAACAGGACGGTAGATGATATATGTAGATGAAGTTGAACGAAACATGTAAGAATTTTAGTCGAGCACAAACGGCGCAGCCCAAATAAAGTAAACACATATATAAAATAACTTTGGGCTGAATAAGAAATTAAAATTAAGCATTAAAAATGAAAAAAATTATTACAATTTTTTAAAAATTAATTATAAAAAAATTCAAAACGAAAATGTAAAAAAAAAAAAAAAAATTAATGATAATTTAATTTCATCGTTCGATTTCCTTACACTTCCTGCTTAAACGAAATTTCGATTTAAGATGTCAATGTTCTGTAACATCCAGAAGTGAGGAGTCGAAGTCTAGTATTTTTGAAGGAGTTGGTTGACTCTTTTACAAGATAAATTTTATTTTTCCAAAATACTAAACATTAATGTTTAAATTCGATGTCAAGGAAACAATTCAATTGTAATCTTTAATAATACAATACCAGTTCCAACCAGTAGCAAAGACTGTTACTGCTTTAGTTGCAAACCAAATAAGTGTTGAGGAGACTTTCCACAGCACTGAGGCTTATAAAAAGCTATCTTGGATTGGCAATGAAAGAAGATCTTATAGAAACTGCCAAGTTTAATGAATTGTTGTTCCCATCCCACTTTCGAACTTCTTGTCAGCCACGTGGCTATCAAATATGAACATTAGTGGTGAGTAAGACAGATAGTAAGGAGAAGTGGTTGGGAAAAAAAACAGACAAAGATGGACAGTGCCGGACATGATGATGTTTTATATTGTATTCTTTAAGAACTAATATTGTTTCATTGCAAATTATGGACATTGCCTTATTACTTGATTACTTACAATCACATAATATTGATAGCTCAATTGTTTAAATGTTCTACACTTTGTATACCTTTCGCTTTTTTTCCATATTTATACAAATCCATATAAAAGGTATATAATTCCAAATTTGAATCAGTTCAACTTTTTGTTGTCTCTCATATTTATACCATGAGTCCTCGGAACATATTTCAAAACACTTAAAGTACTCAAATCTTCCAGCCAAGTGATCATGTAACAAAACTTTTCCAGTACAGACTCCAGCTCTGCTACTTACTACAAAATGGTACTGCATACTTTGACTAACCAATATAATCAACACTTTTACATGATTATTACTCCCAGTAAATTCAGCTGTATTGCAAGATGGCATCTCTACTAAAATGACTTGTCTTCGACGCATGCCTGCAAATGTCATCCAAAATCGCAAACAGGGTTGAGTCCACCCTTCTGCATAGATATCTTACTTTCCGGCTAATTCCAAAACGAAAATTTGTGCATAATTCAAAACTACAGTATGTTGGTATGATGAATTAGCTAAGTCTTAGCTTGTAGGATTTAGTGGAGGAGTCAGTGTATCCCTTAGGCTAAAAGGTTTGGAGACCCCTGGGTTAATGCAAATGCTATATTTAAATATTACAAATATCACACCAAATTAAATACCATTGATAAAAATTAAATATTAACTAAATTTTATTTTTATCTACAACTCAATACAACAGATAATTTCCAGAAAAATTATTTACTGAGCAGCTTCAAAAGAGTAGTGGACTTGACCTGAATGAGGAAACTGCTTTGGAATCTGAAAAATAAACATGTTAAGAAAAATAAAGACCATTATAATTATTTATAACTATTAATACTAGATTAGCAACCAAGGGAAGACCGAAAAGAGATGGGTAGACTGTTTAGACTCTGATTTTAATGTTATTAAGATAAAAAACTGGAGGTCCACGGCCAAGAGGAGAACAGCAGGGCTGGATCTTTTCAAGAAAGCCAAGGCCCACAACAGGCTGTTGAGCCAGCTATGATGATTAATACTAGATTTTCTTTAATTATTCAACTAATCAGATTAGTACACTCTAATTTAAATAGATTAATAAAAAATTGAAAAAGAAAAATTACTAATGAAAGGGAAAGCTTTTCTATATATTAAAAAATATATAGCATTTTTTCATATGTTAATGTTGTATAGTAAGCATTTAATTATGTATTTGGTAATTTGTTTAATTTGAACATTTAAAAAAAAATTTTGTTTAAATGCACAGACTACACTATTTTTAACGAGAATAAATCTGCAAATGCTAAAAATAATTTAATTCCTTAATTTCTCTTTGATCACAATTTTTCAATAAATATTTATGGGTGTTTTAAGAAAGTTCACATTTATCACTATACCATATTTAAGGTTAAAAAAAAAAAAAAAAAAAAAAAAAAAAAATGCTGAAGATGTTAAAAATTACATAAATTATAAATACAGAATAAAAAACTTTTATTCATTCAAAAAACTTAATAATTAAATATCATGAATCTGATGTTAATTAATAGAAGTGCGTTAAATTGTATTCACTGAAAATATCCAAACATTTGCATAAAAGCATTATGTAAAATTTAATTTTATAAATATTCACTATACTGAAGATTTGCTCAAATTGAAAGCATTTAATATGCACTATAAAAGTGCATTAATGAAGACAAACAAATTTTAATAATTAAATATGAAGATTTATTTTTTAACAAACGTGCTAATTTGTAATAAACTGATGCATTTTATGGAACAATATAATAAGAATATAACATTTTTAAGGTTTGATAAAATGATTTATATTTAGATAGTATTTTTTTTTTTAGAAATAAAACATACAGTTAAAATAAATACATTTTAATAATACTTGAAGGTTTAATAAATACTTATCTTTGATAGATTACAATACTATGATTACAAAAGTTGAAATTTTTTCATTAATTTTAATTCTTAAGTTTACATTCATTATATAATTTCTAGGTAAATTATTAATAACATTAATAATAAATTAAAATATGCCAGCTTAGAAAAATAATTTGATGAGTTAGTAAAGATATACTATTTCTTCCTTCTCAAAAATCTCATAGAATATAATTAAAAAGAAAAAGGTTTACTCTTTTTTTGTATCGGTGGGATGAAATTCTCCATACAATATTAAACCAGTATACAGACTGACAGCAACCACAACATAAAGAAGTTGTTTGTATCTGAAAAAGTTTTTAAACATAAGTTCTAATGATACTACTACAAACACTACTTTATTTGGAATCTGATATTTTTAATTTTGAAAAACAAATACTTACATAGGAGTTCTGAACTTCTGTTGAAAATTTACTTTGTCTTCTAAACAGATGTCATAATCAGGATGAACCTACATGAAAAAAAATATCAATTACATAATAACAGATTTTAAATAAAATTAATAAATTATATAATAAATATTACAAATAAACTGAAAAATTATGAAATTAAAAAAAAATTAATTAAAAAAAAAAAAAAAAAAAAACCATTGGAGACATTTATTTATGTGCTAAAAACTAACTGCAAGATCAATTTGTTTCATAAATTTATATGTATATCAAGTGAGTTTTGAGTAACATTTTAAATGATTTTTAGATAGATAGGAATAAATAAAAATACATTTTATAGGAGGCAAGTTTATAAAGCGTTATATAAGATTAGTTAAATATTATACTTTCTATTTGAGCAAAATGGGATTAAAGCATATCAGTATGAAAATTATTTAATTTTGAAAATAATTTTTATAGTAAAATTTATGTACAATTGTCAATATTTCTTACTATAAATAAATTCACAATAAGCAGTTTTTAATATATACACGAGAAACCAAAAAACTACCATAGAAATAAATATATCACTTCTAGTGCATTTATATGAAACTATTGACACAATTTTTTTGTCATCTAATACATATAAAATTTGTGTAAATTATATTAGCAATTAACTGAAAAACAAAAATTTTATGTTTTTCAATTCAAATACAACTTATCATGATAAGTTTAAGCAACTAATTATCAGTAATTTATAAAACATTAATCTTATAAACCTTGATTTATGAAAATTTTAAAGATTATTTATTTAAAAGTTGGTGTTAGTTAAATTATTAAATAAAGACAACAAAATGTATACATGTTTAACAATGTAATTTATAATCTCTTGTTTAGTGGTTTACTTATTTATAAAAGTTTCTTTTAACATTGATTATAAAACTAAATAAAGAAGAATGGTTCTGAAATTATATATATAATCAGATATTATAGTATTTAGTGATATCAGCTTATATCTCAGTAAATTCAGCTGCCATTAAGTCTTTTAAAAATTAAAAGTATATTATAGCACAGAAATTATATCTTAAAAACTATTTACAAAACAATAATAATAACAAATAATAAATCAAGAATTAATAATGAAAACATTTACAAATATAATTTATTAATTATGAATTTTAAAAAACTGGAATAAAAAATATTTTAACTATAACAACTTTAGCTATTTTAATGCATATTTTTTTTAATAAATATTATGAGAAAGATGACAACTCATTGTAAAATTTTTTAAAGAGAAATAATGTTACAAAATAAATATTTGGTAAATAAATAAATGTTTAATAAATACATACAAAAACAAAAGCTATAATTTAAAAACCATTCAATGCAGCAAATGCAATTACACTTTTGCTTAGGAATTTTCTTTATGTGCCTCAATTTCTCATACGATTTGAAAATAATACTACTGTGACCAAAAAGTAAGATCATTTTTTATTTTTTTCAAAAACTCTTTATTTATTCCTCCAAATTTATTTCATCGCCTTCAAAACAATCCCTTCGGTCACAATGCACTTATGGCAAAGTTTTTTCCAATCCTCAATGCATGCTAAAAAGTCATTGGCCGGATGGCTTTCAAAACGCTCGCCGATTCATGTTGTATCTCTTAAATAGACTCAAAACGGTGTCCCCGGAGTGGTCTTTTGAATTTAGGGAATAGCCAGAAGTCGCACGGTGCTAAATCAGGTGATTACGGTGGGTGTGGAACGATATGGGTTTCATTTTTAGTGACAAAGTCACGAAGAATCAATGCAGTCTTTCCATAAATGTGGCCTCTTTTGGCGAATAGCTTCACGCAAACGACACATAACACTCAAATAATATTCCTTGTTGACAGTTTGGCCAGGCGGAAGGAATTCATAATGCACCACACCACGGTAATCGAAGAACATGACCTTGATTTTTGTGAGATTTTGGCGTGCTCTTTTCGGTCTTGCTTCACCTTGTCGCGATATTAGCTCGATTGATCTGTTGTTTCCGGGTCGTAAGCCATCACCAGTTATGATGTATTTCAACGTGTCTTGATAGTCAGAAAGATTGGTTCACACACTTCAACGCGACGATGATTTTCCACAATATTCAGTGTTTTCGAAAACCAAACGAGACTTGACGCGTTTGAGGACCAAAACATCCCTTACAATGGAATTGACCAATCCTTTTGAAATTCCAACATCATCAGCAAGGTCTCTAATTGTAAATCGACGGTTTGCAAGCACCAAATCTTTAATTTTTGCAAGCGAGCTTCGTCGGTTGAGGTTGATGGTCGACTAGAGCGTTCTTCGTCTTCAACGTCCTCTACCTTCTTTGAACTGTTTATACCACTTGTAAACATTTCTTTCCGTCCGATATAGTTTGCTCACCGAATGTCTTCTGCAACATTCCATACGTTTCCGCACACGAATATTCCTTCCGAAAAAAAAAAAATATACTGACAAACAGGGCAGTTCTTTGCTCAATTAATTCAGACATTTCAAAAATTTCGAAATCATCTTTATCATCTCGCAAAGCAAGCGTAATTCAGACAATAATGAATATTTTGACGTGAAATTTCGCACAGATGTCAAAGACAGTGCCAACAATCTAAAAAATAAATAAATAAATGAAATTTCATATGCCCGGAAATTTAAATTTAAAATTGGTTTTACTTTTTGGGCACAGTAGTATGCTGGTACTGTTCATGATCTATGATTAGGTATGATTTACAATCCAAAGAAAGTCAGCAGGTGGAATTTATAGGGTTAGAACTATATAAAAACATATCATTGCATTGAAAGGAATAGGAATCAGCCACTTTAAAACCTTTACATTAATTTTTCATTAAAATTATAATTCGAAAATGTTATACTAGAAAGAAATATTTATGATTGCAATAAAATGTTTTAGAAAATAATTATAATAGATTGAAGAAGAACTTTTATCAACTTTACTACCAGTAATATTTTTTCCCAGAAAATTTTTAAATTGATTAATTTAAAATTTGAATAAGTCTAAAAATTAAGGTTGTCAGTATTAAAAATTAAAGAATTTTTAAAATTCATTTTCAAATAGACTTTGAACTTACTGGCTCGCCATAGTTTCGTTTTAATTCTGGATAATCATATGCCTCAAAAGGATTACGGCTTTCCATGTGAAATTTTTCAAACATTGGATAGTCTCCATATCCTTCTTCTTCTGGATATGGCTCATAATCTTCAGGTAACATATTATATTTCTTAGCAGCAGTAATGCGTTCTTCTTTTGTTCTAGGATATGGGCCAGGCTTCCAATCTTTGTTCCATGCTACAAATCAATTTAACAAATATTACATAAGAGATTTTTATAACATTGTCTTTTTAATGTACATTAATAAATTTATTTATTAATTTAGATTTGCTTAGCACATTGGATTAAAGGATACTTATTGGTTTATTTTTTTGCAGCATTTCCACTTAAGCTTAGTTTTCATTTCTAACAATGGTTCTGCTTCGATATGATGGTTGTCAGTTGTATCTATGTATTTACGAATTTCAAAGCAATACTGTCCTATCCATTAATAAAAATTAATATTTCAGAGTGAGAATTTTTTTTATAATGTCTATAACTGTTTTTTAACAAAATTACATTAAATAGTTTAAGAATATAGTAAAAATTTTTTTTTTTTAAAATCAATAATAAAAAGAAATGAAATAAATTATCTCACATGTCTTCATACACTTAGAAAATATCTCCCCATATAAGTAAAAAATTGTACTGTTTAGGTCAATTAGTATTTAGGAGGCCAACCTGCATTGTCTACAATGCCTTTTAAATGTTTAAGGCATAGGCCTGATTAGTTATTTTTGCAATTTTACATCAATGTTCCTCTGTTCTTCAATCATTGCTGTTTTTAGACAGGTTTTTATTTTAAAAGTCCTGTTTTCATATCTAACCTCCAATTCACTTCAAATGTGTTCCAACTGATTTTAAATCTGGTATTTGAGATGGTGCTTTCAGAATTTGTGGACAACTAAAGAGACACCAAAGGAGGTCATTGAGAACTGAGTTCCTAAGATAAGTTCCTGATAAAAAAGAAAGTTGTTAAAAATACTTTAATCTGAGAGTTTAAAATTGTTTTTGTAATTAATTATGTCAACACTGGATACCAAATTATCTAGCCCTGATGATGATATGTACCTTCTCCTCCCCACACACAAGAACAATCCACTGCCAAGCTTTACTATTCCAACTAAGTTCTTCATTTTTTTTTCTTCTCATAAAATTATGCCTCCAACAGAATTAAATTGGTTCATTTCACTTTCATCTGCAAATAAGATATGATTCCAATATGTTTCAGCTTATTTATTATTGATTTTGTACAGGAAAACCTAACATTTCTATTTTACACACAAATTTTTTTGATTGAGCAGAAAAATTATGTAATCCTGTTTATCTAAGTATTCAATAAACAATTTCTGCTGACATTAAAAAGGAAATTTTTTAGCAAATCTTTAGAAATTTTTAAAGCACTCAAATGAAGATTTATCACGAATTTTCTCCTTTAAATCTCTGATCATGTTGAATTAACTTCGATTCAATTTTATTCTTTAAAATAATTTATCATTTACTGCATCATAAAATAATATACATTTACTAATTTAGCAATATTCTGAACTGATTTACCACTGCTACAATGAAAAATAATTAAGTTTAGAATGCTTTTTGTAGTTTCCTTACAATTACAAGCCATTTTTAAATAATAAATAGAACAGAACAAAGTGGGCAAGCAAGTATTAAAACAAAACGATTTTTTAAAAATCATTAAAATACAAAAAAACAGACCATAATTTTTTTTATGAATTTATCCGCAAATGGTACAATCACTTTTTGTGACATGTTCTCTCTCTGCTCCTTTGCATTTTTATTTTTATCATATGAAAAAATATTGGACTACATATAAATACAATTTCAGACTACAACTTTTTCTTACACATTTTTAAAGTGTATGAATACTTTTGGGAATCCCTGTATAAGGTAGAGATAAACATAAAAAAAAAAAAAAGCAACACAATCAAAACTTAAATTAAATTTTTAATATATAATATAAAATAGTTTAAAATGAAGTGGGAGAAAAATTATATATATACATAGAACTGTATTACAGATGCAAGTTATGTCTGATGATAAAAGTCTGTATATATAATTAAAAAGAAACTTAACTAATAAGAGCAATACGTATACCTGAAAAAACAGTTTATTTCTTTGAACCTTAGAAGGTTTATCAAACGTTTTATGTTCGCTTTGTTCTGAATTCTATTTTTTCTATTAAATTCTTACATAGAAAGAAGCAAGTGAGCTTTTATTTCGTAAAAGATGCTTTTGTTTTTATTATTTATAAATACTGCTAGTGTTTTTTATATTTGAGATAAAGTCCATAATCCATATACTTTTGGTTGTTCTAAGATTTGTAGTTTCCAGTGAAATCCTTTACCAGGTAAATATGTTTTCTTTAATTTCCTGAATTTGAAGCAAAACTTTCTTTGAAGAAAAGGGTTTTCTTATTCTTTTGATGTTATATCATTTTACAAAAAATATATAAATTTTTTTGACTTACCTTCAAATATTTCGAAGATAATAGGCTATATAATAGTCTATATAAAAAAAAATTCAAATGTATACTGATATTTTATAGAAATAATTTATTTTATGAATTTTTTTTATTAATAATATGTTCTGCATTGTAATTTTGCTTAGATTTTTTGCTAAAATTTTTTTGTTTCAAGTATTAAATGCTTTTGTACTACAAATAGAATATAATTTTTTTTAAATATTTTTAAATGCATAATTTATTGAATTTTACAAAAAGTCTTAAGGAATGATTTTTTTAATATGTGTAAAATTGCTTGTACTTTATAATACATATGCCATGTATGTTAAAGATAAATTCGTGATTTATATATATTTATGGCATAATAAATGATTTTATTTGGATTTAAAGGAATTTTAAAAATTCTTTTGACAATATCGTATTGTAATTTTTTTTTTTTTTATTGAACATTTTTCTTTAATAGTGATGCACAATATTTTTATTTATTTATCAATAAATAAGTGTTTTCGTTTTCTAAGTGTAATTTAATTTCGAAAATAAATCCGTGAACTCCGATAAAAATTGAATATTCTGCTACATTTTCAAATTCAAAAATTTTATGCAAACTACAGTTTGCACTTTTGAAAACTGGTCAAGATAATAATTATTAATATCGAATCAACAACAATAAGTATTTAGTATAAATCATTTTGTGAATACTTAGAAACTCATAATTTTTTTTTAAAAAAAAATTACCTTTCTTACCATTTTTTAAGATATATTAAATTCCTTGCATTCCTATAAAAATTGAATATTCTACTTCATTTTCAAATTCTAAAATTTCAAGATAATATACAACAAACTATAGTTTGCTGTTTTGAGAAACTGTGAAAAAAAATAATTATTATTAATATAAATATCAATAATAATAATCATTCAATATAAATCATTTTGTGATAATTAACAACTCATTTTTTTTTTTAAAAAATTGTCGTAGCTTTTTTATATGTATCCTAAATTTATTTTTAAATACATTCTTTTCAGAGAAGCTGAGTGCTTAACGTATTATTTCAAAGTCTTAGAAGTTTTTATCGTACTATAAAGATATTTCTATTTAATATGCAATACTATACGCAATCAGTATTCTATTTCAGGATATCTTTAGTACATACTACATACTACTTACATACTACTAGTCTGCTACTCTTAGTCAAGCATTGCTTTAAACCATTATTTCATGAGAAATCATTTTGGATCTCACGAATAACAACACAAAGAACAGTACTTGTTGCTTAAAGGTGAAAAAAATAGCATACTATTGTAAATATTTAATAAAAATATCTAAATATCACATATATATTATGAGATAGGGAAGGAAATGGCTTTATTCAAACAATAACGTTTTTATAATGCAATTCGGTTTCTGATATAGAAAAACAAAGAGATAACCTTGACATAAGAAAAGTGACATGAACACCTATTCTTCAAATATTCGTACAATCTTTTCTCCATATCCAACTATATTCAAACTAGAAATTGAATATTTTAAGTAAGAGTACCTATTCTTCAAGGGTAACTGATGATATTGGGATGTCTGCCAGCAAACCAATAAAGGTCAAAAACATCGAAGTGATCTGCAAAGTAATTAACATATCCAACTATATTCAAAAATAGAAATGTCAGAAGTGTGGTTTGCTAACCATGTGGTGTGTGAGACAAACAATAAAGAACACCACATGTTACAGTGGTAAACAGATTTTCTCTAACATCATCATTAAGGTGTATAATGATGATATTAGAGAAAGCTGTTTACCACTGTAACATGTGGCGTGTGTCATAGGTTAGCAAACCAATAAAGAAATCATACCATAAAGAACCAAACCATAAAGAAAACCAAAACATTAAGAAATCAAATTAAAGATTAAAAACCAAACCATAAAGAAATCAAATCCTAGTAAGTGATTTACTGTTTTATGAATTTTTCAGTGGGGTAATTCTGTTACTGAAATATGGTGTGAATTGACGTGAAAAATCTTATAATATTAAGAATATTCTTAATATTATATCTTTTCTTTTTTCAAAAATATTTCTAACACGTGAGTTTATTTGAATATTTTATTATGAGGATACAAAACATAATAATTTTTTTTCCTTTGTATAAAGCTTAAATCATAATTTATAAGTTCTTTTTTAATTAAATAAAAATTGTAATATTTGATTGCAAAAATTAAATGAATCTATAGTTGTCTGTGTTTATACTATAGTTCGCGTCTTTAAATGTAATATTTATTTATTTTTTTCATTCTTTTGGGCGTTTTTGTACATCGATTTAATATATTTATTTAACAATTGCTTTATTTTTTTTAAATTTGAGATTTAATATCTTTATTTATTTATTTTTAATTACAATTAATTTTTCCTATATGATGGAATTTTTAGATTGAAATCTAAGTGAAAATACCATGCAGTTTTGTAGGACTAATAATGTAGAGATGGAACATAAATAATTTTTGGATTTTATATAGTTACTTAAATATATATTTAATTTTCTTATTTTCAACAAAAAATTCTAAAATAGAATTTTATAATGAAGTATTTGAAAGAAACATGTCTATTAGTTAACTATAAATTTAATAGTTTAGAAATTAACTATTTGACTGAATCCTTTTGTTGCACATGCTCCATTTATTTAGTTTAGAATAAGATGCCCTTAACAAAAGATATTTACTGATTCTGCTTAGACTTTTAATGATGTTTGCATCTAATATTCTTTTGAAATTCAGAACATAGTTCATTTAAAGCCTTTTATCAACAGACGACTAATTTAAATTTTAATCTGATTGATAGACTGAAACCAATTATTTATTTTATTTTTCTATTCGTCTAGGCCGATTTTTAAGGGAAAATTTCATTTGTTACTCCTTCTTCATTTGGATATAGACTTATAGATCTTAAATACTTAAAATTGTAAACTATAACTTTTCAAATTTCTAGCATTTTTTCATTAAATTGAAAATTTTATTGAATATCGAATTAAAATTTATTTAGCAGGTTTCAAAAAAATTCATAAAAGAAAATTATAAACTTTAAATGATTGAAATCTTTTTTTTTCAGATTAAAGTTAATTATTTTATTTTAGGTTCCTGATTTTAGGATGAAATTAAAAAACAATTTATTTCAAGCAAGTAATTATTCATTAATCTAATGCATTTTATGTATATCTAAGCTTGAATAGAAATAATTACAAATAAAAAAAAATTAAGACACAAGTATTTTTAAAAATTTATATATATAAAAATTAAGTATTAAATTTAAAAAAATGTAAGATTAAATAGAACGTTCAATTTATTAAAAAGTATTTAATGCTGTTACGAATTTAAACGAACTTCAACGAAAAAATGCATGATTTTTTTATATTCCTATATGCTTATATGTATTAAAAATACTTAATATTTAAGAATATTTAATGAATATGGTTAAAAATATTTATAAGCACATAAATACTTTTTTTTTTATTCTAATAAATTTATGATGTTTAGACTTATTTGTGAATTTGAAGAATTGCATTCAAGTATTTTTTTTTGTTTGTTTTTACTATTTATACTATGTTTAGGATTGTCACAGACTTTTTTTTTCAATATTAATATTTTGTGTTTATATTTCTAATTTTTTAATCTTAATTATTTTTAGTTACAATTATAACTAAAAATTAAGATTATATCTCTTTGTTCTATTTTTATTAGCATTTTAAAATAAATATTTCTTGATATTTTTATACTCAATTAAATTTATTGACATTGGAATTAATATCGCTTCTGCTATTATTCTCTAAAATACATCTGATACATAATTCAATAGGAAACAATACAACTGAACAGTAAATATTTGCAATTGAAAATGTAGGATATTTAAATATATCATGAAATGTTAAGAAATGTTGTTTTTTTTTCATTTGTAAAATATTGAATTAACTATTGCTGATTATTTACATAATTTCAATACAATTTCCTTTATAATTTTATTAAGGAATTACTTCAATATCGAATATTAATTATTTGAAATCATATTTATAAAAAATTATCATTCTTATGAAATATAGTTATCGGTAATCAAGGAAATGGAAAAAGTAAAAATTTCAAAGATTTTCAGAAAATGATTAAAAAAAATATAATAACACAGCTCTAATATTTCCCCCAAAAAAAATCATCTTATTGTATACTTTGTTATTATTATTATTATTCACTGACTTTAAAAAACGTGAAAGTATGTAAAATAGAACAGTGAACAAAAATTCGAAGGAAATTAATGCTGATCTTTGATTTTAAAATCAACTTTATTTGAGAATGTTTTATTAATTTATTAACGATAAAATTAACATTCTTTTATCAAGAAATATAAACTTTAATGTTAAGAAGCAATTGTTAAAATAAAAATAAAATTTGAGGATATTCATTCATTAAAATAAAATATCCTATCTGGTCTGAATGGCCGGGTGTCTGACGCTCTGGCGCTCGGTGCCTTCGGGTTTGAGTCTTGGCGTGCCATGGATGTTTGTAGTGGTTCGGAATCCATTTTGAGCCTTAGGTCCTGGTCTCATATGACTGTAGAGCGTCGCGGAGACAAGTTAGACTTCAACCCACAAGTGCTCCATCACAACAGAAGCTACCTCCTTTCCCTTTAACCATGAGACCAAACGGATTCGTGGGCTTGGTGTAAATGTATACCAAATGGAATGAGAAACAACGCAAGTGTCCTGTCATGCAATTTTTCTATTGATATTTAATGTATACTTTAAAAGTATACATTAAATATCTATAGAAGTTTTACAAAAAGACACTTTATATCATTCTTTAGATCCCATCATTTCTATCTTTTTTCGTCTTTGTACTTTCATCTTTTGCTTTAGGCTAAATATTTTTCAAGTATGGATTTCTACTTAAGGTATAAACATCATTTAATAATGTCTTTAAATGTTTTTCACAGTCTTTTAAAAACAATTTTATTTAATGATTTTTATAATATTCATAGTTTATCAACGATATCTGTAACATACATATCTGTGGAAAATCATTAAATTATTTTTACTTAAGCAGTATAAAATAGATTTTCATTATTTCAATAAATGTTATTCAAAAGTTATTCTTTACTTCTTTTTCAATCTTTCGAAATATTTATAAAGTTCTCGAATATAACTAAATGCTTTACATCCCTTCTTATATAAAAAAAAAAACCACTAGGTATCGTAAATCCCATCTTTATAAAAATTAGATAAAGAAACTCAAATTAGGAAAACGAAAAATTTAGGACATTTACAAGAGTAAGAGCCAAACAGTAACGAACTGCAAATAGGAAAGCCGACAAAAAGGACGATTTATTGCAGAACTAATGCATGACTACAGCTTTACATTATCATTTCTTTTCCTTACAATGCAAGTCTACTTATACTGTGATGGAAAAATAACGAATTTTATATCTAATATATTTCAGCCTGAAAAATCCTTTAAAAGTAAGTACAAAAAAAGAAAGAAAAGTAATGAATTTTCGATGGAAAGAGACGAAAAAAAAAGTATATCCCGAAGCCTTTAAAAAAAAAAGTAGCGTAAAGAAACCTCATTTCATTTATTTTGTACACAAGAAAAAAGACTTTTAAATTCAGATATCCCATCTAAAACAAGGCAATTTTTTTTCCTCCTCTCTGTTCTATTTGGTGAAACAAGCAGGGAGATAGAAAGAAGAAATTCTTTTTCTCATTGCAAGACATTTGCTTACTTAAATTCTGCCAAGATCAAGCATTTTAACACTTCCTGATGCGTCGCTTGAATTCTGGGGAGATGCTAAGTCCCATTATGCTGAGGGACTATTAATCACGGTCTATAATGCGCATCTGCTGAGAGAAACAAATGCAATGGTGCGTGGCGACTCAAGTCTAGAGATCTCTTGATTAATATTGGCGGAAGTTTAACCAAGGCGGTTTCATTTGTTAGAGGGGGCGAAAATAATCATCTGAATTCACTGGGCGATTCTTTCCTTCATTTTTTTAAATACTTCTCTATAAAATTGCTGCAACGCAATGATTGAGAATTTGGTGGGATCTTGTTCGAAACACGTGCCTTGTTGAGATGTTTACCAAACGTTCATTAATGAATTGGAGGGGACCTTTAAGTAATGTTTAAAAATAATCTTTACATTGCATTTTTCAAATAAAAATAAAATGATTTTCGTTTGAGATTTAAAATAAGGTTTTGAATTTGTCTGATTGTCAATTACTGAGTGAAATCATCGATTCACCAACTTCCAGGCAAAGCTTTTCCGACTTCATCAGTCTCAAAAAATAAAAGTCAAACTTTTTATACTCAAAATAAAATCAAGTTAAATCAAACTTGAGAGTAATACTCTCGATTACTGAAATATTTTTTGGCTGTAACCTAATTTACCATGTTTGATGAAAAGTATATTAAAATGTGGATTATCATACATTAAAACATTTTTAAAGTTTTAATGTATGATAATCCACGTTATTTTTGTCACTGCATGTTTCTATGCAAGTCAAAACTCAGACATGTGTATGTTTCGGGTAGGGGTTGGATGTTATATTGCTCTGAAGGGAAGTATTCCTTGATGGTTTTAACAGTTTCTTGAGTTTATATAGGTTTTGCTGTTTCCTGAATGATTTTTTTCACCTTGTATTTGTACAGTTTTTTTTTCTTGTTATCCACTTTGGAAATAAACGATAAAGTGAAAAATATTTCTACTTTATCGTTTTCAAAGAAGGTATATTTCAAGAAGTATATGCAAAGAAGTTATATTTGATGATATTCAATTTGGTTGCTGTATCGAATAGATCTTAACTCGATCCTTGGATAATTTTTCTCTTAAATCATTTGGATCTTGAGAAAATTCTTCTAAATTTTTATCTCTCATTTTTCATCAGTATTTTTATGGCACATGAAAATTTTTATATATTTGGATTATAGTCTTGTTACACTAGCTAAGATTTTTCGTCAAATAAGTTATTTTGTGCAACTTTTCTTTATTACCTATGGCTTAAGTCCATATAACAAAATTAACAACTTGTTTGCATTTTTTATTTCTTCATATCTAAACTTAGAATATTCACTTTTTTTAACTTTCACAAACTTGTCATTTATTTTGTATTTAATTTACATAGAAATAAACTTATGTAAAATAACTTCATATATGTAAAATAAATTCTTGGTTCTAATTACTCTACTTTTCATTTTTGTAATGATATATTTTTAAAGAAAAATAATTACCATTAGTTAAATTGATATATTTACTAATGATGTAACTAATATTGAATACACTTCAATAAACAATAAGGTTTTATTTCCGCTTTAATTTAAGCAATGTTGAAAGATTAATTACACACTTATAAAGCAGAAAAAATTATGTCGAATCTTTTGCAAAAATGAAGTAGTAAATAAATTGTTATGTTATCATCATTCTTCTTTACTGTTTCAAGCTTTAATTAGAAACTTTTCCGTATTATTACTGCGGCGTTTAAAAATGATTTATTACAAAAGAGGATCAGATTATTTAATCTAAAAGGACTTAAACCGATCAGTCGGTAATTAATAATTCAAATTTCAAACACCGCGGACTCTCTCCTCTTTCCCGCAGTGCTTCTATTAATAGGATTTCGCTCACAAGGAGGAATGGGATGCATTAAAACCTCCGAGGACAATTAAAAGGTGTGTCTCACTAATGAGGTTCAGAATTTCCGATTTTGCAGGGAGCCCAGCACTCTGTAAAATTTATGCAAACGCTGATTGGGAAGAGATACAAGCCCAGGGTGATCGGGGTGCCTTTGAACAAAACAGGTTGAGGGTAGTTCCCGGTGATTTGTCCTGGATAAGCTGGAGAGTTTCTTATTGTGAATGTAGGATTATTCAGTGGGGGATCGATTATAAAGGCAGTACTCGTAAGAAACACTAAAAGATTAATGGCAAATGTTTATTGTTTGGGCTAATTGCAAGAGGATATCTTGGTTTGTAAGGATTCTTTGTTGAATTTTGTTTGGTATTTAGGAGTATTGGTGTGTTAATTTAAAATGTATATTATTATAATTGATGAATTTCAGAAAGTCAAACTTGTCTTTGAACAATCAATAGTAAGTTAAATATATTTTTGTTGAAAAAGATTAAATCAATTTTGGAGATCATTAATTTTTCTTAACTAATTGAATTCAAACGAAACTTACTTTACTAAAAATATATATTAGTTATTATTACGGCTGTAAAATATTATTAAAAATTACAAAATTTGTTAACTTTTATAATTGCTGTTACAAAATTTATTAACTGTGACTCCAATGACTGTATGCAACTTCTTCATTCGAAAATTATTCTGTGACCAAATAAAAAAAACCTTCAAGAAATATACACAAAAAGTTAAATATGTTTAAAAATTAATGAAAAAAATAAATTAGTTGCATTTTACAATTTACTTTTAATGGTTGAAACTGAAAAAAAATTTATTCTTTAAAATATATACTTTTAACTGCAGATAGTTTACTCTCAAGTATATTCAAGACAAAAAGTACAAGTGACATTTTATTGTTATTTCTATATGAAAACATTTGACTCAAAATAAATTCAAGGGAGATTTTAGAATTGAGTAAAAAAATTAAGAAAATATTAATAGATATAAGTACTCAAAAAATGAGAAAAAGATACAGAGAAAGTTAGGTGTTCTTTGAGTAGGAAGCTACACCTGTATAGATCATTTTTTAAAGTATATATTAAAATTTTCTTAATTATAAAATTTCCTTTGCGATTATCTTGAGCCAACTTTTTTTCTTCTATAAAAAACAATAAAATGAAACTCGTAGTGTTTGTCTCATACTTGGAGATTAAAATAAATATTTTATAACTGAGGATAGTTTAAAGAGTATTTTCATTTTCAACTATTAAAAACAAATTGTGAATTGCAACTAATTTATTTACATTAATCGTGTGTATTTCTCGGATGCATTTTTTATGCAGAGAACATTCATATTCACAGAACATTCGTATAAAGGTGTGATATAAAGTCATTGAATTATAATCCAGTTCAATGAAACATTAACAATTCTTTCAAATTTTTAATAAGATGTCATAGCCATAATAATAAATAGTATATTTTTTATAAAGTAAAGTGATCATCAAAGTTTCGTTTGAATTCAAATAAGCTAAGAATAATAAGTGATTCTCTTCAACAAAAATATTTTTTACTAACTATTGATAGTTCAAAGGCTTGTTTCCCTTTCTGAAATTCTTCCATTATAAAATAAACATTCTTAAATTAACACACCAATACTTCTAAATACCAAACAGAGTACATCTAAGAATAATTACAAATCAAGATATCCTTTTGCAATTAGCCCAAACAATAAACACTTGCCATTAATCTTTTAGTGTTTCTTACGAGTACTGCATTTAATAATCGATTCCCCACTGAACAACCCTACATTCACAATAAGAAACTCTATAGGATAAATCAACGGGAACTATCCTTAACCTGTTTTGTTCAAAGGCACCCCGATCACCCTGGGCTTGTATCTCTTCCCAATCAGCGTTTGCATAAATTTTACAGAGTTCTGGGCTTCCTGCAAAATCAGAAATTCTGAACCCTCATTAGTGAGACACACCTTTTAATTGTCCTCGGAGGTTTTAATGCATCCCATTCCTCCTTGCAAAGTGCCAAATCCAATTAATAGAAGCACTGCGGGGAAAGAGAAGAGAAGTCGCGGTGTTTGAAATTTGAATTATTAATTACGGAATGATCGGTTTAAGTCCTTTTTAGATTAAATAATTTGAGCCTCTTTTACAATAATTTATTTTGTAAAGGCCACAGTAATAATTTGGAAAAGTTACTAATTAAAGCTGGAAACAGTGAAGAAGAAGAAGAATGATAACGTAACAAAATCTATTTACATAATTTTTTTGTAAAAGTTCGGCCATAATTGGTTTCTGCTTTTTAAATGTGCAATTATAGTTTGAGTATTGTTTAAATTAAAACGGAAACATAAAACCTTATTGTTTATCGAAATGTTTCAATGTTATTTCAATTGTTAGTAAATATATAAATTCAAGTAAAAATTAATTATTTCTTTTAAACTATAGCCATGGCTAAATTATGGCAAAATAGAGTACAACGAAGAAATCCTTTTTACATATATATGACAAGTTTATTATCACGCAAATTAAATACTATATAAATAAATAAATAATAAATAGAATTAAAATGAAAATTTATGACAAGTTTGTAAAAGTGAAGTGATTATCAATATTGTAATTTTATATATGAAGAAGCATTCAAAATGTGCATTCAACTTCTTGATTATATATATATATATATATAAGAAATTTCATAGATAATGAGCGAAAAAAGTAAAGAATTTTTGACCCAAAATATTAGCTTGTATAACAAAACAATAATCCAAATATCCAAAAATATTCATGTGCCATAGAACTGTTCATCAAAAGTGAGAAATAAAATTTAGAAGATTTTATTCAATATCCAGAGTATTTAAGAGAAAATTTATCCAAGATCCTGACCAATGGATATAACGATAAAATTGAATACCATGAAATATACCTCCTTTGTAAATACTTTTCAAATATACCTCCTTTGTAAATACTTTTTCAAATATACCTCCTTTGTAAATACTTTTTCAAATATATCTCCTTTGTGCATACTTTTTGAAATATACCTCCTTTGTGAATACTTTTTCAAATATACCTCCTTTGTGCATACTTTTTGAAATATACCTCCTTTGTGCATACTTTTTCAAATATACCTCCTTTGTAAATACTTTTTCAAATATACCTCCATTGTGCATACTTTTCAAATATGCCTCCTTTGTACATATTTCTTTCGATATAATTTCTTTGAATAAAAATATTGTCAAAGTAGATAAAAAGCAAAATGATTACAAATTTAAGGTGAAAATGAAGTTAGATATCATCCAGGATAGCAGAAAAATAACAGTTATATAAAAGCTACATATTTTTAAAATCATCAAACCTCAGAGCAAACTCCTATCCAAAAGACACAGATGTCTGATTTCTGGCTAGCATTCAAACATGTAGGAGCAGAAATAACGTGGATTACCATATGAATATTTTTTTTACTAATCAAAAACATATAAAATACGGTACAAAAACTATTTCAGTAATGAGAAGTATGTCTCTCCAAGTTGATTTAATATAATTTTATTTTGAGTATAAAAATGTGACTTTTATTTTGGTGAATGATGAAGTTTTGAAAACATTGTAGGACAGATAGTGAATCAAAGATTTTGTTCAGTAATTGCAAATCAGGCAAAACCTTATTTTAAATCTCAAACGAAAGCATTCTGTTTAAATAAAAATAAAATGGTTTAAGCCAAGAATAGTTTCAAACATTATTTAAAAAATCCTTCATTTCATTGATGAACGTTTGGTAAACATCTCAACAAGTCACGTGCGTTCGACCAGATCCAATCAAATCCCCAATCATTGCGTTGCTGTAATTTTATAGAGAAGTATTTACAGAAAAATGAAGGAAAAATTGCCCAGTGAATTCAGAGATTATTTTTACCTCTCCTCTGCAAATGAAACCGCCTGGTTAAATTCCGCCAATATTAAATCAAGAGATCTCCAGACTTGAGTCGGCGCCACCATTGCACCATTGCATTTGACCGTGATTAATTCTCTCAGCAGATGCGCAAGCGACCCATTAGGAAGTGTTAAAAAGCTTTGATCTTGGCAGAATTTAAATAAGCAAATGTCTGGCAACTGAGAAAAGGACTTTCTTCTTCCCTGCTTGTTTCCACCAAATAGAATAGAGAGAAAGAAAACAAATGCCTTGTTTTAGAAGAGATATCTGAATTTAAAAGTTTTTCCTTGGGTACGAAATAAATGAAATGATGTTTCTTTTCTGTTTTCTTTTTTTTTCTAAGGGCTTGGGATATCCTTTTTTTCGTCTCTTTCGATCGAAAATTCATTACTTTTCTTTTCTTTTTTTGCAGTTACTTTTTTAAAGGATTTTTCAGGCTGAATAAACTAGATAAAAAATTCGTTCTTTTTCCATCACAGTATAAGTAGGCTTGTATTGTACAGTATGGAAATGATAAGGTAGAAGTTATAGTCATGCATTAGTTCTGCAATAAATCGTCCTTTTGTCAGTTTTCCTATTTGCAGTTTGTTACAGTTTGGCTGTTAGTCTTGTAAATGTCGTATATTTTTCCTTTTTTTCTAATTGGAATTTCTTAATTTAATTTTATAAAGATGCGAATTACACAGAATTTTCAAATAAACAAATGACATACAGCCATAAAAATGTGCAAATGCAATGCAGTTGCATAATGAAATTAACAAATTTTGTAATTTATAATACAATTTCTTAGCCATAATAATAACTAATATATTTTTCAGTAAAATGAGCTTCGTTTGTATTCAATTAGCTTAAGAATAATTAGTGATCACCAAAATTGATTTAATCCTCTTCCACAAAAATTTACTTAACTTACTATTGATTGTTCAAACAGTTGTCTCACTTCCTGAAATTCTTCAATTATAAATATAAAAATTTTAAATTAACACACCAACACTACTAAATACTAAACAAAATTTAACAAAGAATCCTTACAAAACCAAGATATTCTTTTGCAATTAGCCGACACAATAAGCATTTGCCATTAATCTTTTAGTGTTTCTTACGTGAATTGCATTTAATGATCGATACCCCACGGAACAATCCAACATTCACAATAAGAAATCTCCAGCTTATCCAGGACAAATCATTGGGAACTATCTTAACCTGTTTTGTTCAAAGGCACCCTGATCACCCTGGGCTTGTATCTCTTCCCAATCAGCGTTTGCATAAATTTTACAGAGTTCTGGGCTTCCTGCAGAAATCAGAATCAAAATTTCTGAACCTCATTAGAGAGACACACCTTTTAATTGTCCTATGTGGTTTTAATGCGTCCCATTCTCCTTGTGAGCAAAATCCAATTAATAGAAGCACTGCGGGGAAAGAGGAGAGAAACCGCGGTGTTTGAAATTTGAATTATTAATTACGGACTGATCGATTTAAGTCCTTTAGGTTAAATAATCTGAGCCTCTTTTATAATAATTCATTTTGTAAAGCCGCAGTAATAATTCGAAAAAGTTTCTAATTAAAGCTGAAACAGTGAAGAAGGAGAATGACAACTTAACGGAATCTATTTACTACGTCACTTTTTGCAAAAAGGTTCGGTCATAATTTTTGTTTTTTAAGTGTGTAATTATTATTTCAACATTGCTTAAATTAAAACGGAAAAGAACATTGTTTATTGAAGATATTCTATATTAGCTAAATTATTAGCAAATATATAAATTTAAGCAACGATTAGTTATATCTTTTAAAAATACAGCCACAACTAAAATGCAAAGTAGAGTAATCAGAACCAAGAAATCATTTTATATTGTACATATGACAAGTTTATTATGACGCAAATTAAATAATAAATAAATAAATATAAAGAATAATGAAATTAGAATTAAATGGCAAGTTTTTAAAAGTAACATGATGTCAACATGCTAATTTTAGTTATGAAGAAGTAAAAATGCATCCAACTTATTAATTATGTTATATATATGACATAAGCCATAGGCAATAAGGAAAAAATGAACAAGGAACTTGTTTGACGAAACACTTTAGCTTGTGAAACCAAAAACTATAATCCAAATGTGCAGAAATGTTCATGTGCTATTGAAATGTTCATAAAAAATGAGAGAACAATTTGGAAGAATTTATCAAGATCCAGAGAATTTGAGAGAAAAATTTATCCAAGATCAAGGTAAGATCCATTCGATTTATCAATCAAACTGAATATGAAGTGTGCCTTCTTTGTATACGCTTCTTGAAATATACCTTCTTTTGAATACGGCAAAGTAAAAATATTTCAAATTGAATAATAACAAAAAAAATGAACAAATGAAGGTGAAAAATCATTCAGGATATCAGCAAAACCTATATGAAATCAAAAACTGACAAAGCCATCAAAGAATACTTTCCCAACATCCAACACCTATCCAAAAATACAGATGTCTGCATTTTTACTTGTACAGATATCCAGTGGAAGAAATAACGTGGATTATCATACATTAAAAATTTTTTTTTATTCATCAGCAAACATGGTATATTAGGCCATTGACAAAAATATTTCAGTAATCAAAGAATTACTCTCAAGTTTGATTTAATGTCATTTTATTTTGCGTATAAAAGTTTGAATTTTATTTTTTGTGGCTGATGAAGTTGGGAAAACCTCGTATGGCAGTTAGTGAATCGAAGATTTCTTTCAGTAAGCCAATCAGGCCAACTCAAAACCTTACTTTAAATCTCAAACAAAAATTATTTATTTTTATCTACAAGAAATGCTTAAGTCAAAAATAATTTTAAACATTATTTAAAAATGCCCTCCAATTCATTGATGAACGTTTGGTAAACATCTCAACAAGTCACGTGCGTTCGAACAAGATCCCACCAAATCCTCAATCAATGCGTTGCTGTAATTTTACAGAGAAGTATTTAAAGAAAAATGAAGGAGAGAATCGCCCAATGAATTCAGATGATTATTTTTGACACCCCACTAACAAATGAAACCGCCTTGGTTAAACTCCGCCAATATTAATCAAGATATCTCTAGACTTGAGTTGGCGCCACGCACCCTTGCATTTGTTTCTCTGAGCAGATGCGCAATATAGACCGTGATTAATAGTCCCTCAGCATAATGGGACTTAGCATCTCCCCAGAATTCGCAAGCGACGCATTAGGAAGTGCTAAAATGCTTGATCTTGGCAGAATTTAAATAAGCAAATGCCTGGCAATGAGAAAAGGACTTTCTTCTTCCCATTCCCCCTGCTTGTTTCCATGAAATGAAACAGAGAGGAGGAAAAAATGCCTTCTTTTAGATGGGATATCTGAATTTAAAAGTTTTTTCCTTTTATATGAAATAAATGAAATGAGGTTTCTTTTCTGTGCTTTTTTTTGAAGGGCTTGGGGATATCCTTTTTTTTTCGTCTCTTTCGACCGAAAATTCATTATTTTCTTTCTGTTTTTGTACTTACTTTTAAAGGATTTTTCAGGCTGAATAAACTAGATATAATATTCGTTCTTTTTCCATCACAGTATAAGTAGGCCTGCATTGTATTAAAAGAAAAAAAGTAAAAGTTGTAGTCATGCATTAGTTCTGCAATAATTCGTCCTTCTGTTAGTTTTCCTATTTGCAGTTCGTTATTGTTTTTGCTCTTAGTCTTGTAAATGTACTAGTGTTTTCGTTTTTCCTAATTAGAATTTCATTATCTAATTTTATAAATCTTCGAACTACGATACGTAACTGCTTTTATATAGGTGTGGTTGTAAAATATTTAACTATATTCGAGAATTTTATAAACATTTCCAAAGACCGTTGAATTTAAACAGTAACCTGTTTTTGTTCAAAGGCACTCCGATCACCCTGGGCTTGTATCTCTTCCCAATCAGCGTTTGCATAAATTTTACAGAGTTCTGGGCTTCCTGAAAAATCAGAAATTCTGAACCTCATTAGTGAGACACACCTTTTAATTGTCCTCGGAGGTTTTAATGCATCCCATTCCTCCTTGCAAGCGAAATCCAATTAATAGAAGCACTGCGGGGAAAGAAGAGAGAAGTCGCGGTGTTTGAAATTTGAATTATTTATTACGGACTGATCGGTTTAATTCCTTTTAGATTAAATAATCTGAGCCTCTTTTATAATAATTCATTTAGTAAAGTACCACAGTAAAGGTTCTAATTAAAGCTGGAAACAGTGAAGAAGAATAATGATAACGCAACGAAATCTATTTACTGCTTTATTTTTGCAAAAGGTTCGACCATAATTTGTTTCTGCTTTTTAATTGTGTAATTTAGGTTTCAGTATTGTTAAACAGAAATATATAACCTCATTTGTTTATTGAAGTATATTAGTAAAAATATATAAATTTAAGTAACAATTAATTATTTATTTTTAATAAGAGACATAACTTAATTAATGAAAAGTTGTGTAATTAGAACCAATAAAATCTTTTTACATAAATTATTTATAACATATTAAATGCAGGTTTTTAAAAGTGAAATAATAAGAATATCATAACTTTAGATGTGAAGAAATAAAAGTTCATGCAACTTAAATAAGTATGTTAATTAAATATATGTATGACATAAGCCATAAGTAATGAGAGGAAAATGAACAAGGGACAAATTTGACAAAAATTCTTAACTTGTGTAACGAAATTATATTCCAAATGTACAAAAAATGTTCATGTGCCATAGAAATGTTCATCAAAAATGAAAGACAAAAATTTAGAAGTTTTTATTCAAGTTCTTTAAAACACATTGGATATCGAGACCGAACTGAATATCAGGAAATATATTTTCTTTGTATATATACTTCTTCAAATATGTCTTCTTTGTGTATATACTTCTCGAAATATGCCTCCTTCATACATACTTCTTGAAATGTGCCTTCTTTGTACATGCTTCTTGAAATATGCCTTCTTTATACATGCTTCTTGAAATATACCTTCTTTGTACATACTTCTTGAAATATGCCTTCTTTGTATATACTTCTTGAAATATGCCTTCTTTGTACATACTCATTGAAATATACTTTCTCTGTATATGCCTTAAAAACATATCTGCTCTGAATGCTGTAAAGTATAAATATTGTCAAAGTGGATAAAAAGAAAATGTATAAATACATGGTGAAAAGGAACTCCCCCAGGATTTCAGCAAAACATACATAAATCTAGAATTGATACAACCATCAAGGAATACCTTCAATTAGAGCAATATAACATCAAACTCCTGTCCAAAAGACACAGATGTCTAATTTTTGACTTATGTCCAAACATGTAGAGGCAGAAATAACGTGGATTATCATATGTTAAATAGTTTTACAAATCTCCAACATGGTAAATATGGACATTAAAAATTATTTCAGTAATCGGAAGTATTTCTCTCTATTTCAATTTAATTTGATTTTATTTTGAGTATAAAAAGTTTGACATTTATTTTTGTGACTGATGGAAGTTTTGAAAACAACTTAGTATAGTTATTGAATCAAAGATTTCATTTACTAATTGCCAAAATAAACTAAAATCTTATTTTAAATCTCAAGCGAAGATAATTTAAATTTTATCTACAAGGAATGTTTAAGTCAAGAATAGTTTTAAACATTATTTAAAAATCCCCCTCCAATTCATTGATGAACGTTTGGTAAATATCTCAACAAGTCACGTGCGTTCGAACAAGATCCCACCAAATCCTCAATCATTGGATGGCTGTAATTTTATAGAGAAGTATTTACAGAAAAATGAAGGAAAGAATCGCCCAGTGAATTCAGATTAATTTTCCCTCCTCTCTTACAAATGAAACCTCCTTGGTTAAATTCCGCCAATATTAATCAAAAGATCTCTAGACTTGAGTCGGCGCCACGCACCATTGCATTTGTTTCTCTCAGCAGATGCGCATTATAGACTGTGATTAATAGTCCCCTCAGCATAATGGGAGTTAGCATCTCCCCCAGAATTCGAAAGCGACCCATTAGGAAGTGTTAAAATGCTTGATCTTGGCAGAATTTAAATAAGCAAATGTCTGGCAATGAGTAAAGAACTTTCTTCTTCCTATTTCCCTGCTTGTTTCCATGAAATGAAACAGAGAGGAGGAAAAAAATGCCTTGTTTTAGATGGGATATCTTAATTTAAAAGTTTTTCCTTGGGTACGAAATAAATGAAATGAGGTTTCTTTTCTCCTCTTCTTTTTTTTTTTTTTTTTCTAAGGGCGTGGGGATATTCTTTTTTTTTTTTTTTTTTTCGTCTCTTTCAATCGAAAATTCGTTCTTTTTCCATCACAGTATATGTAGGCTTGCATTGTAGGAAAAGAAATGAAAAAGTAAGTTGTAGCCATGAATTAGATCTGAAATAAATCGATCTTTTGTCAGTTTTCCTATTTGCAGTTCGTTACTGTTTGTCTCTTAGTCTTGTAAATGTCCTAGATTTTTCGTTTTTCTAATTGGAGTTTCTTTATCTAATTTTATAAAGATGCGAATTACAATATATTCTTTCTTTTACATAAGTGTGGATGTAAAGAATTCGAAATTAACCATTATTTTCAAAGTCTTTAAAACGGTAAATGATTTTCGAATAACATTTATTAAAAGAACGAAAATTTATTTTGTAGTACTTAAGTAAAAATAATTCAATGATTTTCCCAGGTATGTATGCTATAACTAACGGTGATGTATCAAGAATATTTTAAAAATCATTAAAAATATTGTATTTAAGAAAATAAATATAAGGTAGTTATTAAACAATGTTTGAACTTTAAGTTGAAATTTAAACTTGTAAAAAAATTTATTACGCTTGAAGCAAATTGTGGAAATACAAGTCGCAATTATGCTATTGAAAATGTGTTGTATACAATTTGTTTGGACAAATTAAAAATTTTTAGGAAAAGTTTTAAATAATTAATTTTAACTTGTTTTAAAAAGTGCATAGTAACTATGAGAAATTATAATTAATGTAAAATCAGTATTTCTTCAGAAATAAATACAAATATTATAATAAAAGGAAAATCTGTATGTGATGTGACTATCTCTATGTGACAAGTATTATATAAAAAAAAAGGAAGATTTTTTAAATGGTCAATATTATGATAAAAAGTAAGATTTATAAAAGGGCAAATATTATAATCAAATTAAATAATTTTAACTTGTTTTAAAAAGTACATAGTAACTGTAAGCAATTGTAATTGATAAAAAATCAGTATTTTTTCAAAAATAAATACAAATATTATAATAAAAAGGAAAATCTGTAAAATGACAAGTATTAAATAAAAAAGGAAGATTTGTTAAATGGCAAATATTATAATAAAAAAATAAGATTTGTAAAATGGCAAATATTATAATAAAAAAAAAGGAAGATTAAATATAACAAATCTATTATAATATAATGTAAATAAATACAAAACCCTAAAAGCTTTTATATTTAATTTAAAGGAGTAATCAAGTCTCCTAAATCTCGAGACTACTATAACTGGCTGCTTGTTTCCTTTTTTTGGAAATTATAAGTCATTCCTATTTTTTTTGAACTCCTTATGATAGGCATGTTTACAGCGTAATATTTTTAAATAAAGTTGTTAAATAATTTAGACTGGATTCCAAAAAGTTCCAGTTTTAACCATAATGGACACGGAGGTAATTTTCTGCTAGTTAGGTTCTAAAACTAGGTTTAAAATTGGAATATTTTGGAATTCTGTCTAAGTTATTTAACTATTTTTATGTAATAATATTAAGCTGCAAGCATTCCTTTCATAAGGAGGTAAAATGAAATAGGCATGACATTTATTTACATTATATTAAATATTAATACATTAAATATCCTTACATTTAAATACTAAATTTACAATATTTGTTTACATTTTAGAAGACAATGCTCTTGTCATCCATTTTTATACAATAATTTATTTAAAGGACACTAAGTTGTGCAAGATACAAAGTACCATAAAGTACTGCCTTATACTTTCTGCTAAAAACAATAAAATTTCGGATGTAGATTATATTCTGCTGCATAGAATATGCAGACATTTTTCCAAGGATTTCATTAAAAAAAAATTCGATATAACAGCCACCAAAATGAAAATGATAACAATCAGCAAAATGAAAATAGTTTATAGTCCCATCATGTTTTAAGAGACAAGATTATTCTTTTAAATTAAATATATAAAAGGTTTTGGGCCTTTGTATTTGTTTACATTTTATTATTAGATTAGATATATCCGTCGGTATATTTAAATACAAAATTTAAAATGTTTATTTACATTTTAAAAGACAATGTTATTCATCACTTATTTTTAAACAGTTATTTATTTAAAGTATACCAAGTACCATAATTTTCTGTCCATAGTTCCTGTTAAAACATTAAAAATTCTGATGTAGATTATATTCTGGTGCGTAGAATATGTAGATATTTTTCCACGAATTTCATTAAAACAATTTCTATATAACCGCCACCTAAAAAAATGCTTTTCGCAAACAAAATTGACAAAACCTCGAGGGGAGAAAAGCAAAAAATAAAAATAAACAATAATTCCCAACAATGTAAAATAAACTAAACTTTAATAAAAGTAAATACAATAGGACGAGCATTCTACATCAATATGTGCTAATGGGCGACTAGAGTTTGAAGTGGTTAGAGCTAAAAAAAAAAAACACTTAACAGAAGCAACAAACTAGAACTTAACTGTAATACTGATGAATAATTTCTTCATTTTGGTAAATATGAAGAATACAAACCGTTGGGAAAATGTTTTTTTTTTCTTTTCGACACATATTTGAAATTGAATTTTCCAGGTTTAACTATCTTAAATTAATAACCTAATTTTTTAATAATATAAAATTATGGCATAAAAAATGCTCTTTGTATGTCAAAAAACATTTGATTTGTTTTTGTGTCGGTGATATAAAAACAGAACTTAATAGATTTATGGTACTTTAGAACTTGCTCGAATAATTCACGCATTTCACACAGTAAGGTTCCAGAAGGCATTCCCAGAAAAAAGCTATAACCTTTGAACTCAGAGTTAATAGATATTCCTTCAAGGAGGGTTGACACGTATGTCAGACTTGGACTTCACCCTTTTCTTTCACACACGTTAGACTTTGGAACCATAATAAGAGAGGGGGGGGCAAGGAGAAAAGGGAGTAAGAGTCCAGTGAATGGTTCCAGGCATTAAGGAGGGTAAAATGACCCTTAAACGAACATGCTTTTAAAATGATCTTGTATATATTTGTTATATAAGGCATTTTGTGTGTTATGGGATGTAGTTAGTCAGTGATATTTTTGCAATTTTAATAAATAAGGCAACTAAACATCACGTATTTATTTTAAAAATAATTTAATCTACAAATGAAAAACACGGTATCAGAACCATGTCCTGGCCTGCCTTAACTTTACTTTAACTGTCCTGACCTAACTTTTACCCTAACTACTATATAGGAAGTGGATTATGGGATATCTTTTATTTTTCAGACTAAAAAATTACACCTGCGAGTAACATGGAGATTGTGAATTATAGAAGAAATTATTGCTTCTAAATTTCAAATTTACCAATACTTTAACAAGAAGTATCAAATTTCCCAAGACAGCTGTGTACTGCTTTTATAAAAAGCCAATTGCAACTTTATGAATGTGACTTTTTATACACATATGTCAAAGAAATTGACTTAAAATGCCACATTATTTTTAAAATATATTGAAAAATAAAATGACTATAGCTATCAACTGGAATTAGAAAATAAATATAGAAATGGAACGACCACATATACAGGACCATAATACTTCTACGTGAGGTTAATAACGTACCAGTTAAGCCAAGGTTCAAATTTACCGTTATATCCACCATATAAAACAAAGAATTCAAGAGAAAAACACATATAATATCGATGCAAAGAAACAACAAAGACTAACTGAATTTACGTGTTGAAAAGACTAAATATAAATCGAGTATACCCTTCCATCTGGAAGCATAAAAGAGTTAGAAATAAAAGGGAAATCTTATCTCTCTTCAACCCTTCTTTTTTACTTTGAAAAATTTATATCAATTCTTTATAACCTTCATATAAAAATTTTCACCTTAAGCTTAAAGGAATGCATCAAATGTGAATGGGATGAAAGGTTTCCATTTCAAAATATAGGTGTACTTTACTTAACTTTTGGAAGAACATTTTTTCCTCCAACTAAAGCCCACTTTTTTTTCATCTTAAGCTGTCAGGGGGCAACTGTTGATGGAGTAATATATGGTGGAAAGATAATGTAGTAGGCTTTTGAAAGCATGCCATTTATCAAATATCACATTTCACCATCAATGAAATGTTTCAGCACTTTCTTATAAAAAATATAAAATGATTCCGTATCTCTTTTTTTTTATTTATCATTTTGGGATCTAAAAATGGAATATGACCGATGAATTCTTCGGAAAAAAAATTTGCTTTTGTCGAATGTTTTTCGGTAGAAAGTTTGTCTGGTTCCTGGTTTTGTATTTCTGTGATTGAATAATGAACGATGCAGGTGTTATAAATCAATATTTTTGTTTAAATTATATTTGTTGTATGCATTAACGCACTATATTAAATATGAATGAAATTTTTTTAAAATAAAAATCTTTATTTGTATTTCAATTAATATATACATTGAATAACATACATTTTACAGCAAACCAATCATAATATAATCATGAAGATGATATATTAAGTCCAAGTTCTAGCGAAATAATTTTTTCATTTCGATTCATTCAATTAAAAATGCTTTTATTTTCATGTTGCTTTTTAAGTTCAAAATATTTTTCAGAAAAATGACATATTCCTTTAATCAATCTTTATTCTTCTAGTGGTTTGCGAGTTGGCACGTTTTAAGATTTTTTTTTTTTTCTACATCAAACTGTAGCGTTATCCGTTATAAAAATTGTAGCAGCCAAAAAATTTAGCTTTTAAAATTGTCAGAATTAAAAAAGTCGTAAAATTAAGTGCAGTGCATGTTGCCAAACGTAAACGTCCATGGTTCCATCCATGGAAGAGCACAGAGATCAGACATCATCAATAGCTATACCAATGCGGGGCAAGTGTTTATTAAGGAAACGATGTCCTGTCGAGAGTCGGAAATTTTTGTAAAAACTGCACTGGAAGTCCATTAGGATTGGTGATGAAACAAGTATATTCCAGGTTTTATCAGTTGAAAGGAGTTTGTAAGTTTGTTTTAAGAGACTATCTATTTTCTTCTGGCTTTTTCTAAGCTGATAGAGCTGAATTTGAGACCTGGCATCTAAACTGAATGGGAAGTTCCAATGTCTATTATGGACAAATTTACTATATATTTGTGATCCTGAAAATTTCTCCAATGTAATCGAGCAGAAGAATTCAGGTTGCTAATCTCCAGAAACTGCCGTTAATGAGACTGTTACAAAATCACTGAGGTACCAATATTATTGCAGTATGATTATTCCCCATGTCCTCCTTAATACGTCCCAAACCTTACTTTCCGGATGTTGGCGTTCATCTACAGAACACCATGGGAAGTTCCATAGATCAATCTATCTCCTCTCATGGGAGTCTTCAGAACCTCCCACATATTTCCTTCCTGGGAGGTTGAAGATGCTTAGTGGACTGTTTTGACAGTTTTCGAATGGGCATCCTACAGAAATCTTTTATAATATTAAATAAATGTGGATTATCTCAGCACAGAAATAGGAAGTACTGTTTAAGAGGTTTTATACCGAAATAGATGATAACCTTGGAAGGTTATAGGCGAGATAAGGCTCTCTGGTTATTGTTAAATCTTCGTGTTTGCTGAATCACTAATGAATGACGAAATATTCAGGGAATTAAAATACAACACATCATTTAACTATTGCTAAATCTTTGTCCTTACATTTTTCAAATCTGATTTGTGTTACTGAAGGAAATATCCTTTCAAATTTAAATTATATAGCAATTTCGTAACTGATATTGTTATGATATTTTATAATTCATTTTTTTTTTTTTGTTCCAATGCAGCTGGCAAACACTTAGACAGCGGCCTGGTCTTGATGCATTAAGGCTAGCGCTGCACAGACGTTACTCACTTTGCATTACCCAGGGGTGCGTGTAACTTGAAGATACGGACGCGGAGTAACAATGCCGCAACGCTTTAAGATCATATAAGACCAGGACCTACGGTTTAAAGTGGATCCGAACCACTACATACATCCATGGAACCGCCAAGACTCGAACCCGAAACCTGTGGTACCGAGCGCCAGATCGCTAGCCACTCGGCCATTCAGGCCCCTTTTATGATTCATTGATATTATAATAAGGGCAAATGAAAAGTTTGATTACTTTAAACATTTCTAAATAAAAATGTTTACTGAAATTTGTAATCAGTGGTTGAATTTGATTGATGCAGTAAATGAATATATTTTTAAATGATTATTTGAATTTTTAAATAAATGAATTAAATATGATGACCATCTGTTTTAATAAATTATCTCTTTTTTTTTTTTTCTTATTTCTAGATAGGACCATGTATAAGTTAATTTAAAGAAAAGAACTTGTCTGTATGGAACATGTTTTTCTGGTTATTTTTTTCAATTTCATTATTTTAATTATTGAAGTATGAGTGAAAGAATTTTTTTTAGATTATTCATTGATTAATTAATGCTTTAATAGAAAAAAATTTTTATAATAAATGAGCTTATTTTTATTTTCTTCCCTAGTAAATAACTGATATAAAATGAATTTAAAAATAAATTTTTAGTAAAAATACAAAATAAATATATTGAAAAAATAAACAAGCGATTGTTTTAAATTTGTAATTTACAATAAATCTATTATCAAAGTAAAATAAATTTATCGACACATAAAACAAATTTTATTATGACAGTACGAGTCAGAATATTTTTACAGATTTGCTCTACTGATTATATATTTTTTTATTTTTATATATGATCCACTTACAATATTTATATTGGCATAAATAAATAAAGTCTTATTTTTTTTTTAATAAGACTTTTTTAATAAAAATCTTTTTTCCCTTTATAAATAATACATAAAGCATCGTAATCTGGAATCTATTAGATATGCGAACAATTGAATATATAATTACTAGAGTTAAATGCAATAATTCCTGTGAAAATAAACAAGTGTTTATTAATGCATTTTTACAAAAATAAAAGATAAAAATAACAATTGTTCTATGAAAAAAAACGCATGTAAAAAAATTTAATTATATAAAAATTTTTAGCATTACTACATAAAAAACTTTTTATTCTATGAAAAAAAAAATCACATGTTAATGTAATTTTTATTCTGTTCGCATTAGTTATTTTTCTGTCCATATCATCTAAAAATTTATATTGGTCTTTTTTGAATGCTTTTGATTATAAGAATCTGCTATATTATATATTTCACTTGTTACCATGTGTGCAACAGGATGATGTGTTTACTCAAAAGAGCACATTATAAAAATTGTTTTTGAATTCTAAAAATTTAATTTTAATTAATCTTTATTTTATACTTATATTTATAGTTTAAATCATGGATTCTTAAATGAAACATTTTTTTTTCTATTGTTAGGGCTCAAAATCCACAAATTGTTTTTGTTCTAAAAGGTAATTTTTATTTTTATTTTTTTAAATCAAATTTAGAGCTTTTATTTCTCTCTTTTCATTTATTTTTATTTTTTTTCTTTCAAAAATATTGTAAACAAACATTTTGAGGAAAGTCGTCCTTCCTGTAGTTCATTTCGATAAGAACACTCCTGAAATTTCTTTCGATATAAATGTTCTTTGGGCATGCTTCGATATAAATGTTCTTTGGGCATGCGTCGATATAAATGTTCCTTGGGCATGCGTCGATATAAATGTTCTTTTAAGAATACGTCGATATAAATGTTCTTTAAAAGAATGCTTCGATATAAATGTTCTTTAAGAATGCTTCGATATAAATGTTCTTTAAGAATGCTTCGATATAAATGTTCTTTAAGAATGCTTCGATATAAATGTTCTTTTAAGAATGCTTCGATATAAATGTTCTTTAAGAATGCTTCGATATAAATGTTCCTTGGGCTAAATTTTGTATAAAAGTTAAGTTTGTGTGAATAAAATTAAAAGGATTTTTGCTGAAATTTTATATTTATTTTCATTATTAGTATATCATCCATTACTACTGAAATTTAATAGTGCAACGGCTACAGAAACATCGTTCATTGTAACGAACAGGGTATACAATAAATTTTTTTTTTTGGTAAATGGCAGCATTGATAAATGCATACGCAGTTGCATAGCGGCTTTCGAATTTTTCACCATGTGTTGCAATTTGGGATATTCTGATATTCTACAATGTAAAATATATCATGCACTTAAGGAAAATATTAGATCAAATAGATGTGAAGATTGTTTTTGTTTTTTTAACAGTTAGCCAGAGAAAATATATTTTCCTTGATTAAAGAAAAAAAAAATGGTGCTGACAGATTCGTCCCCATATATGCCAGTGCTCCTCTTTTTGCTAATTGCCATTGATATTTGTATGACAATCAAAGAATTTCAAATTTTTCAAAAAAAAAAAAAAAAAAAAAAAGTCCGATATTCACGAAATATTAATTTCCATATTTTTAAATCTTTTCTCAAAAACAATAATTATACATTTGTGATAAACCTTTTAAAGTCATGTGTGTTTCAAAATTCATTTTAATTTTATAATGTGTATATTACTATTCAATTCATTTCTTAAGAATCTTATAAGAATTATTTGCATAAGAATGGAAATTATCTTCTTAGTAAAAAAAATTCAGCCATGCTTAATATTAAAATATTTATTCATTTAAGAACAAATATATTATTATAAAAACAAATCTATTATTATCATTCAAGAATAAGAATGAAATGTTAAAAGAATTAAAATAAAAACAATATTAAAAATATGAGAACATTAAAAAATAAAAAAAGAATCTATTAACAAAGCTTCTTTTAGAGTTTTTTTGTTCTGCAATTGCAACATTATGACTAGCATTAATATATTTTTATTTGTCCTAAAATTTAATAATAAACAATCTAATAACTTTTTCTAACTTTTTTTTTCTACTATATTTGAAACAATTACCCAGATTTTATGGAAATAAATAAAATTATAAACTACCTGCTTTTAAGTTTGAAAAATCATGTTTTTTTTTTTATTGATTTTTTTTTTTTTTTACTATTTTTAATTCATACTATTTAAAATGAATAACACGTAAATTGTGCTACTTATTTTTTTTTTTAAATGAACATTTTTAATAATGAAATATTTCTAAATCTGACTGAAATATTTTTAATTTATAATATTAAAAAATGTATAAAATATTTCTTAATTTTTTTTTTATTTTTATGCTTTATAAAGATTATATTATATGGATTACAGTCATTATAACAGAGATATACATTTATTTTTTTTTTTTTTAATTAATAGTTCTTCATATTTGGCATTGTGTTTTATAATAAAAAGTAAAATGCAAGATTTACCAAGTTAACTATTAAATAACAACCTATTAATTTTATTTGATTGAAAATTATTATGTATTTAAGAAAATAGACATATTACAAAAAACTATTTTGTTAAACTATTCTTAACATTTTCGCCCTGAATTGAACCTTATTCAATTGGCTAATTTCTTTATGGTTTTTCATTTCCTTTTCAGTTAAAATTTTTGTTCTATTTTTAATAGTTATAACTGTCAACAGTAATAAGATATTTTTATTATTAAATTAATAGGTCTTTAAAATAAAATTTTTCTGTTTTCTACAACGATGCAAATTAAAAATTAACTAGTAATATAAGCAGTAAATCAATGATTTTTCCTCACAGACTTCATGCGGATTATATTTTATTTTTTTTTTATAAGTTTAATAAAAGTATAAAGTATAAAGTGTAAATAGATTTATTAAACTTACTACTTTTGAATAATAAATGCATTTATTTTCTTGAAAAATTATTCTTTATTCAAAAGAAACAGCTTATTTGTAGGGGGATCATTTCTGGAATTTCCATTGTTAAATTGTGTGTTTATTTTTCTAAGATTTAGTAAAATCTGCTTTTCCATTTTGTTTCCATTAGATATTTTATTCCATTTCTTGAAATATATATTTTCTTTCAATGGTAATCTTTTTTCCCTCAAATTTTAGATTTATATTCATGTTAATTTTCTTTTTATCATGTATAAAATATATGTTTTATAAAAAGATGGCTTTACTATAATATTCAATGATGTAAATTGAAAAATATATGTACACATATATATATGAAGCGGTTTTCTGTCAAATTATATATGGGTTATAGTAATGTGGTCTGTTAGTTCTTTTATCATACAACAATATATATTTACAATAAATTGTAATTGTTCATCGATTTATTAAACTTAAGTGATATATAGTTAATTAATATAATTCTATATTTAATCCAAAGTTAATTTTTAATTAAATTATTTAATTAGTAAAAAGTAGTTTTTCATCAATTTCATGACAGATAAATTTTTGTCTAAAAATATTTTCGCTGTAATATAAACGTCCAGCATAATCTGATAGATTTGATATTGGATAAAAAGTTATAAATAAAATTCTGCATTATAAATTTTCATTTTTTTTAAATCTGCTTTATTATTTTTGTATTTATATAATTAACATAACAAAAATGAATTTTATCGCAATAATTATTAATATTTATTTCCTACATACTAGTATTTATTTATTGATATAATTTTTTTAATTGCGTCGAGGACTGGGTCGTATTGATTATGTCCCAGTGAGCAGCCCAAAGTGAGCTGCAACGACAAACGCTGTTACAAATTTAGCACTACCCAGGGGGTACGTGCAGCTTGAAGATATGATACGGAAGGGAGCAACACTCCCCCATAATGCTCTACTACATATTATACTGGGACGTACGGTTTAAAGTGGATTCCGAAACATTACAAACATCCATGGCGCCGCCAGGACTCGAAGCCGAAATCTTTGGCACCGAGAGCCAAAGCACTAGACAGTCCTCCATCAAACCCCTTTAATGATATACTGTAGAATATTTTTTTAAGTTCTTTTTAAAATTAGTCTCAAAAATAGAAAGTAGAGAGAATAAAAGTAGATGATATTGCAGAAAATATATTAACTCAATTGTCTAACAAAAATCAACACTTAGAGAGATTCTCTTTGTGCCTGGATGAGTCTACAGATGTTTTAGATAATGCTCTGGTTTTAATTTTTTTATTAGAGGGAATATAATAAATATGAAAGAGCATGAACAGCTTCTTGGCGTACGTATAATTCAAAAGAAGATATTTTTAAAGGTGTTGAAATTACTATTCAGAAAAACAATCACAAATGGAAAAAAATTAAAATGTATTATTACTGATAGTAGCAAAAACATGCGTAGAAAAAGAATGCGTCTCGTTTCAATGGTCGTAGAAAATGAAGGTGGTTCATGACCCTTAATTAAGCATTGCATTATTCGTCCACAATCTTTGTTAGAAAATGTTTGGATATGTCAGAAGTTTTAAAAAGTCATTCAAGTCAGATGTTAATTATGTTAGATCACATGCGCCGAATCATCGTAATTTCCGAGTTTGTTAAAGATATTGTAGAAAGGATTTATCATATTATATCGCAGTACACGCTTAGCTGCGAAAAGTTCTAATGCAATTTGTTTATCACTGAGCAATGATCGAAATTTTCTTGAATGAAAATTATCATCCTGAGGCTTGTTTTCAAAACAATGAGAGGTTATGGAAGTTGTGTTTGTTGTCTCATGGATAAATAGCTCCACATGCACAATATGTAAAAAAAAAAAAAAAAAAAACTAAATGAAAGCCACCGCCGATAATGCAAACATCCTGTCTGCGTGGGCGTGAGCTGACGAAGTGAGTAAGAAATGTAACACACCAGCATTGTGCGTTTGGTTTTTACAAAAGAGACGTTTTTACAATCCACTAGTAGTTATGTGTTTTTATTCTAAGTCCACATTAACAATTTTATACAGATTTACTAAACATATTAAGGACCCTAATTTAAGGTTATAAGGAGAAAACCAGATTCTGTCTGATTTATACACATATGCAGTTCATTCGACAAAAAAAAAAAATATTTTTGATTCAACCCCAATTGAACAAAAAGACGTTTCAGGCATTTTAATACATGTCAAACATTCATTCAACAAACTGAAATTCCATTTCTGATAAATTTTGCAATTGAAGCTTTGGCAGCTTTTAAAATAAATTTTCAATTTCGTTTGTCAGATTTTGATGCAATTGCAAACGACATCAAAACTTTTTTAAAACCTTTTAACGCCGACATAGAAACCCTTGCACCAGAACTTCAAATGAAAATTATTGATTTGCACTGTAGAGATATTTTTAAAAAGAAATGTATTTAACATCAATGCTGCAATTTCGTAAGAGTCATTCATTCACATAGTTTGATCAGTTGCATAAAGTGGCTCGTGGCTTTTTTCACTTTCGGAACTACTTATCTGTGTGAAAAACATTCTCGAAATTAAATATTCAAAAAATATGTAATCCCAAATTAACCGATGAGCATTTGAAGTAGCTGCTGATAATTTCCTCTAGAAAACTAGATCCACAACTGCAAACAATCATCAGTGAAGGTTACAGCTAAAAACCTCATTATTCATAATTATGTTTAATTCCATTACGTGAATTGACTTTTAAGTCATTTATTGAAAGTTTTTAGGACAAATATCATTAATTAATGTTAAAATGATCAATTTCATTATGAAATGTCGTTTTATCGTATTTAATTGGACGTTGCATAAAAACAACTTATTATTTTGTATGATTTATTTACATTGTAATTTTTACAATGTAATTAAAAAATAATTAATGGTGCTAAGGGCAGAAGTTTGAGACTTTCTATTCACACTTCGCTATTATCGCACGTGTATTTGTGTGGCTCATTCTAACAGGAATTTTGCTTACTTATTTTTCTTTTTGTGATTGCTTTTATTTTACAAATTGCACTTGTGCTTTCTTTGTTATTTATTATTTCTTGTCATTATTTTATTTCTTCAGATAGGTTTTGATTTACCTAGCAATGTCTTGTTTTTTAAATTATGTTTGAGTTGTCTAACGATGCCATTTCCTGATCCCCGTCTTTGTTCAGAGTGTTTAACTGTGCAAGAAAAGGAATCCTGATGATTGAATCCAGACGATATTGCAGCCCTTGTGTTGGTTAAACATTTATTTAACTTCCTCGTCTGGTAGACGAGCAGTACATCTAGATTTATGGGTGTATCAACCAATTGGTAATTAATAAACTTTCATGATTTAATCTGGCTTAGATTTAAACAAGGTCACTTCATGGGCATCTCGTTAAGTGTGTATTTCGTCAAATCTGGAAATCTTCACAACATCGCGGCAGGAAATCTATTTTCTTTCTGGGGTACCATCGTGCGGGATGCGGTATAGGACCTTTAAATTTCATTTGAACTCTCTCAAAAGTTGTGTAGTGGCAAATGTCATAATTTACCATTACCATATTTGTATTCTAACACATTTCATCTTCTGACAATACTGTCGGAAAATCAAAATAAAAGACTACAGAATGGTTAGGAGCAATTGCTAAATTCTTAATTGTGTTTCATCTTGAGGGTGACATTTTCAATATATCGCCTTTTAAAGGGGTCGAAGAGGATCCACCTCCCCGTGGTGCCCCTGGTAACGTCACTTAAGACGGCCAAACGATCCGCATGTCTCCTCGGGTGTGTTCGAACGCAGTCTATAAAGTGGACTTTCATGCCCTGGAGTAACAGTAAGCAGCCCAGTTGCGGACAGCCATGAGCGAGTGGGGGTGTTGTACTTATTACACATCACCCTATCCCGTGGAGCCGGATAAGGCGGCATCCTGGTAGCCCTGAGTGGTGCTGTCGCGCCCAGGTCATTCGGCGTTTCCGTAAGCCTTCGCGCAGGTCGGGTTATTATTATTATTTGAATATCGCCTTTCTTTTAAAAATTCAAAATGATTTAAAGATTTATTTATTTTTTCAAATTTAATCTATTGGCTTTTACATAAATTTTTTAACATAAGCTTTTACATAATTCCAATAAAACGTATGAAACCGGGCCTTTAATTTTGCTAAAAACTATTGGTACGCAGAAAGCGCATAGGCTTCAATATGTCCCCTTGTTGGGGATATTGAATCCAATGCACATAATTCATTCAGTAGTTGTCACGACATTAGATCCGAGATTAAACTAATGGGTGTTACTCAGGGAAGAAATAAAGACAAATTACATAAAAAATATCTTACTTCAGCCAAAAAATTCATACAGTTAAAATTATTCTGAACCTAAAATTTGTCTCTGACTACTTCTTCTTTAGCTGAAATAACTAAGAAACAAGCTCCTACAGCTCTTTTTATTAATTAAACCAATTTCTTCCTTTTCGTCTTGACTAACAGTAGAATAACGGGCATAATTTGCTCACTACTCAAAAAAACTGACACCACTTTCTTCTGAAAAGCCAAAACTACCCATTTGGCACCGTTTGTTTATTTGATATCAGCTCCCGTCTATTCCATACTTGTAAATTCTATAATTACTGGTATTCAGAACCAAAATCGGCTGTTAAAGCATAGCAGACTAAGCAAGTCCAGTTAATGGCAAAAGAAGAAATAATGTATAAATAAATAATAGTCAAAAATTCATTTAATGGACCAAACCAGCAAGAAATTGAAATATAATTCAAAAGATTCATTGCTTTAGTAGAACAGATTTAACAAATCGGCTTCTACTCCCTCCCAGTAACCAGAAAACATGTTAGCCAAATCTGTCTATCATAACGATAATGGCGTCGAATATGACGATAAAGAGATCGTTTCTGATTGATATGCTGCTAATCGGATTTGCTTGGAACTAATATTTTAACATTGCGTGTTATTTGAGGAATATTTATAACAGTTCATCAAACTGTTTTAAGGGAATATTTGTTGGAAATGCGTTTTTAACTCGTGTTATTAGTGTTATTAGACAAGAGTTTTAATTGCTTAATTAACATATTAATCTAAATATGATTTTATTACAAACTATTTGTCGCAGCTTAAGTAAATCTGGCCCTCGTGGATTAAGCATCACCACAAATCAATCGACGATCAATAAATGTAATGAATTGTTTATCAAAGTATACAATTTTATAATTGCTGTAGTATTGTTAAAATGCTTAGTGGATCATTTCTACCACCAAAAAAAAAAACCCAACAAAGAATGCAGTAAGCATCTATTCCGTAACTTTTAAGGTAAATTATCTTGAAAGGTATAGAAATGCTTCATAACTGGGTAGCCATAACAGGTGAAAGTTTAATAAAAGCATTTAATCATTTTTATGATTATTCGTAATAATGGAAATATTTGACGATAATTTACTTAATTTTTATACTGGGTTTGGTATAAGGTCATGATATATTTTAGTATTAATAAAAACATTAACAATTAATGTTTGTAAAAATGGTTTGCTCATAACAATGGTGTCAAATTCGAAATTTTATGCATATATGCCGATACTCCATATAGTAACTTGGGGAATGAGAATTAAATTAGGAAATTAAAAGTGCTCCTTTGGCTAGCTCTCTGGCCTTTGGTATCACAAGTTCCAGGTTCGAATTCTGGCGATAGCATGGATGTTTGTCAGTGGTTCGAATCCACATAAATTGTAGGGCCCGGTCTGTTTAGCATTCGTGTGCAAAAAGAGGACTGTAGAGCAGAACTCGAGCCAAACCCGTTGAAGAGAGAATGTGCTAACTTCATGTAATCATGTAAACATCCTCAAATGTGTTCATTTTAAAATGCGGTGCTACAGTTTTTACATAGGCTGTAGCAGACCTTATGCTGAATCTGCCACTATAAGCCTTTTACCTCGAACAAACTCAGATCAAATTACTCCATATTTTAGAGCATATAATAAACAATTTAGAAATTTTTGAATTAAATTTATTTTTGCAAAAACAAAATATACCATCAAAATTTGTTTCAGTGAAAAACGATACCATATTGGTCCATCTAAAAATATTAGTGTATCGTACATTATTGGTGCATATAGTGGTACCAAAGATGAAAATATTTTTGATTTAGTAGATACCTGAAAGACAAAGCAGTTTATTTCTTTGAACCTTAGAAGGTTTTTCAAACGTTTTATGTTCTCTTTGTTCTAAATTCTGTTTTTCTCTATTAAATTCCTACATAGAAAGAAACCAATGCGCTTTATTTCGTGAAAGATGCTGTGGCTTTTATTATTTATAAATACTCCTGGTGTTTTTTATCCATTTTGGAATAAAGTCCATAATCCATATATTCTTGCTTGGTCTAAGATTTGTAGTTTCAGTGAAATCCCTTACCAGGTAAATATGTTTTCTTTAATTTCCTGAATTTGAAACATAACTTTCTTTGAAGAAAAGGGTTTTCTTATTCTTTTGATGTTATACTATTTTACAGAAAAACAAGAAATGCTTTGACTGACTTTCAAATATTTTATAGATATAGTCTATATAATAGCGTATAAATGTATTGATATTCTGTAAAAAATAATTTTAGTATTTTATAGCTCTATTTTTATTGATAATATTTTCTGCATTGTAATTTTACTGACAATCTTATGTTTCAAGCATTAAATGCTTTTGTATTACAAATATAAGATAATTTTTCAAATTTTTAAAGGTTTCAATTTTTTTTTTTTTTTTTAATGAAAAATTATTTATTAAATTTTACAAAAAGTCTTATAAAGAGTCTTACAAAAGTCTTTTATTGTGCATCTTTTTATTGTGTGTGTCTTTTTTTTTTTTATTTTTATCATGCATGTTTAAGATAAATTCCTGTTTTTTAGATATTTATGGCATAACAAATAATTTTATTTCGATTTAAAATTTTAAAAATTCTCTTGACAATATCGTATTGTAATCTTTTTCTTTTTTTTTTTTATTGAACATTTTCCTTTAATATTGATTCGCAAAAATTTTATGTATTTATCGATATATACATGGTTTTTATTTTCTAAGCATAATTTAATTCCGAAAATAAATCTTGAAATCCCATACAAATTGAAAAATCTGCTTCTTTTTCAAATTCTAAAATTTCAAGTTATTATAGTGCAAACTATAATTTGCTCTTTTTAACAGCTGTGAAAAAATAATAATTATTAATATCAAATCAATAATAATAATCATCAAGTATAGATCTTTTTGTGAATATTTAACAACACATATTTTTTGTTAAATTGTCGTAGCTTTTAAATGTATCCTAAATTCCTTAAAATCCCACAAAAACCTGAATATTCTGCTTCATTTTTTAAATTCTAAAATTTCAAACATGTATTTTACAAATTATAGCTTGTTTTTCTAAAACTGTAAAAAATGTTTATTACCATCGAATCAATAGCAATAATCAGTAATTATAAATCATTTTGTGAATATTTAACAACTCATAATTTTTTTACAAAAAGGTCGTAGCTTCTTAAATGTATCCTAAAAATTTTTAATAACATTCTTTTCGGAGAGAGTGGTTGCTTAGAATATTGCATAATTTCAAATTTTTAAAGCTTTATATTTCAGTATTTAGTATATAAAAGGAAACATCTGCTGTATAGAAATAGGCCAACAGGCAGAAGGCCTTAGCCCTCCACGAGGCTGTTGCGCCCCTGATAATGATTATGAGTATTTAGTATGTAATGATGTATATAATCAGTATTCTATTTCAGGAAATCTTCAGTACACACTGCTTACTGTTCGCATATACTAGTTTGCAATTTTTAAGTACGTATTTTCAAAAATATTTCCAACATGTGGGTTGATTTGAATATTTTATTATACGGATATAAAATATAGATAATTCTATCCTTTGTATAAGGCTTGAATCAAAGTTAATTTTAATTAGATAAAAATTGTAATATTTGATTGCAAAATTAAATGAATCTTGTCTGTGTTTTACTCTATATACTATAGTTCACCGTTTAAATTTAATATTTATTTAATTTTTCATTCTTTTGGGGTTTTATGTACATCGATTTAATATATTTTGTTTAATAATTGTTTTATTTTTTTTTTTTTTTAAATTTGAGATTTAATATGTTTATTTATTTTTTAATTATGATTAACTTTTTTTCTACATGATGGAAATTTAGATTGAAATATAAGCGAAAATATCACGCAGTTTTATGGGACTAATAATATAGAAATGGGAAGTAAATGATTTTGTGGATTTCATTCAATATATATTTCCTTTTCTTTTTTATTTTCACAAAAAAAATACTAAAATATTTTATAATGAAGTATACGAAAGCAACATGACTATTAGTTAACTATAACTTTAATAGAATGAAATGAAAGTACTAGTTTGCAAATTAAGTTTCTGGCTAAACCTTTTGTTGCACATGCTCCATTTATTTAGTTTAGAATAAAATGTCCTTAACAAAAGATATTTACTGATTCTGTTTAGACTTTTAATTATCTTTTGCATCTAATATTCTTTGAAATTCAAAACATAGTTCATTTAAAGCCTTTATCAACAGACGACTAATTTAAATTTAAATCTGATTGATAGACTGAAACCAATTATTTATTTTATTTTTTTCTATTCGTCTAGGCTGATTTTTATTGAAAAGAATTTCATTTGTTACTCCTTTTCATTTTGACATAGTCTTATAGTTCTTAAATACGTAAAATTTTAAGTAGAGTTGTTTTCATTTAACATTTTTAAATTTCTAATATTTTCATTAAATCTAAATTTTCATTGAGTCTCTGAATTAAAATTTATTTAGCTTGTTTCACTAATTCATAAAAAATTATAAACTTTAAATATTCCTTTCAGATTGAAGTCAATAATTTTATTTTTTGGTTGATTTCTTTATGCTAATTACAGGATGCAATTAAAAACAATTTATTTCAAACAAAGTAGTCATTAATCTAAATACTTTATGTACATCAGTGTATCAGTAGGAAGAATTACAAATTTAAAAAAGTAAGTCATAAGTTTTTTTAAAAAAATTTATATGCATAAGAATTAATTATTAAAATTAAAAAAAAAAAAATGTAACAATAAATAGAAAATTCCTTTTTTTGTTAAAAAGTATTTAATATTTTGAACTACAATGAAAATGCATGATTTTTATATGTATTAAAATGATTTAAGTTTCAGAATATTTCATGAATATGGTTTAAAATATTTATAAGCACATAAATACTTTTTTATTCTAATAAATTAATGATGTTTAAATTTATTTGTGAATTTGAAGAATAGCATTTATTTTTGTTGTTTCTTACTCTTTATACTATGTTAGGATTACTACAGATTTTTTTCAATATTAATATTTTGTGTTTATATTTCTAATTTTAAAACTTAATTATTTTTATATACAGTTATAACTAAAAATTAAGATTATATCTCTTTACTTTTATTTTTATTTGCATTTTAAGATAAATGTTTCTTGATATTTTTTTATACTCAACTAAATTTATTGACACTGGAAGTAATATCGTTTTTTGCTATTTATCCAAACGAAGCCCCACTATATAATAATTTAATAATAAATAATGCAAATGAATAATAAATATTTGCTAGAAAATGTGTGATATTTAAATACACTCATGTCCATAAATTAAGGATAATGAAGTTCAGGCAAAGAAAGAGACAGAAGCAAAACAAATTTGACTTATTTGTAAAGTCTATTTATTAAACAAAAGGGTAAAGAGCAAAAAGATGCTATATGTTTGACATAATTAATAAAAGTTGCGATTTTTACTCCTGGGAGCAAATTTCAAAAAAAAGAACCTGTTTACAAAAAAACAGTGTAACAGGGTTAGTATGATGGTTTAATATGGAGTATGTCTCCCCTGGACAATGCAATACAGACCTTTACAACTCTATTCATGCCTGAGTATCAAATTATCAATCTGATCTTGGGGAATATTACACCACTCATCAAGCAATGCCCTTCGAAGTTTCGGTTGACAGGTGGGGAGGTGTTGACGGCCGTAATTCGTCGGCGAAGCATATTACACACATGCTCTATTGATTCATGTCCGGTGAGTATGCTGGCCAATCCATACGGGTGATATCCTCCAATTGAAGGCATTCGTCTACAATGTTTACACGGTGAGGACGGGCGTTGTCAACCATAAACAGATATTCAGCACCCATGGCGCCCCGAAACAAACGCATACATGTTGTTCCAGAATGACATCCCGATAGATGTGGCCTGTCATTGTTACACTCTGAACATGCAGGTCAGTTCGCGGAACCAAGAATAATTCTCCCCAAACGAGCCATCCTTGCACCACCGTAACGGGTGTCGTTCAATGGTGTTCTCTTGGTGGTAACAGGTGCCTGGCGCTCTCCATATGAAATTCCGGCGAGAATCAGACTGCAAACTAAACCTGGACTCGTCAGAAAACATCACACAAGACCACTGTCGCGGTGTCCACAATGCATGCTCTCTACTCCAGGTTAATCGCAGGCGACAGTGAGTTGCGGTAAGTGGAACACATCTGACAGGCCTACGAGCATATAGACCAATGTGCCTAAGCGTCTGTACACGGTCTGCCTTGAAACTGTCGTACCGGTAGCTGAAGAGAGTTGACGAGACAGGTCTGATGCTGTGCTCCGTCTGTTTCTTTTGGCAGTAACTGCTAAATACCGGTCCTCATTCAGCGTGGTAACTCGGGGGCGACCTGTGCTGTAATATCTACTCACATTACCATCATCTTGGAATCGTTGCCAAAGCCTGGAGATGACACTCTGGGCGATTCCCAAGTTCCTCGGGCTCTTCCAGCTGGGTACGTCCACACTCCAGTCGTCCGATAATTCTACCACGTAAAAATCATCCAAATGCATCCTTTTGTGCCATAACTATGCGGTTATTGCACTGACAGGCTTTTTAAAGCGATGGGGAACAATTTTACTTCTTTGACACCATTCCTTATATACCCCTCTCTTACACTCTCGTCATTGTGATGTAATATCCGCGCCATCTGGTGGTTTCCTGTAATTTGCATATTCTTCTTCAAGATGTGTGTGATAATTCTACAGGTGAAATTTTTATTTAGAGTTCAATTGCTTTGTGATTCTGAATTATCCTTAATTTATGGTCATGAGTGTATATCAGCAAATGCTAAGAAATGGTTTTTCCCCATGTATTAAATGATTGAATTAGCTATTGTTGCTTATTTACATAATTACAATATAATTTATTTTATAATTTTGTTAAGGAATTATATCAGGTCGGCTACTTATCATATAAAATCATATTTCTAAAAAATTTCTCATTGCAAGGAGATATAGTTGTCAGCAATTAATAAAATGGAAAAAAAGTCAATTTAGAAGATAGTTTATTCGCAAACAATTTTAAAATCAAACGGTTTCAGAAAATGATTTAGAAAAATGTAATAAAATACCACTAATGTTTCAAAAAGAAATCATCTTATACTTTATGATTATTCTTTGTCATTGATTTTGAAAATATTAAAAGCATGTAAATATAATAGTGAAGAAAATTTCAAAAGGAAATTATTGCTGATCATTGATTTTAAAACAAACATTATTTGAGGATGTTTCATTAATTTATTAACGATAAAATTAACGTTCTTTTACCAAGGAATATTAACGTTAAATGTTAATGTTAAAAAGCAATCGGCGAAATCAAAATTATTTGATATTTATATTTAAAATAAATTGTATTATAATGTAATTCTTATATTGATATTTATATATATTTCAAAGAGCCAAGTTTTTATCATTTCTTATAAAATATTTCTTTATACAATTTATATATCATGTTGTTTGTTTCTTATCACACTTGGTCTACAGCAGCATCTCGAGACCAAGTCCATGAACCCCTACTTATGTCAGCCGTTAGATAATGTTTTTATCTATGATTTTTTCTTTTTTAAAAAAATTTTTTATATTTTAGTTATTATTCTGGGACTCTAATAGAATCAGAAAAGATTTGCTTTTGTATTTTCCGAGTAAAAATATTGACATTGATAAACAACTATATGCGATATTTACTTCTTCTTAAAACAAATATTTCAAATAGTAGAGTTCTTCTCAAATATCAAGCAGAACAATTACAAATATCCGTGTAGTGTCCTTTCTTTGACTTACATAAACAATCCAAACATTGTAAAAAATACTTTACATTTTCTAAGTAATAAACAAATGCAGTGGACATGGACTTTATAATCAATTGTTTCTATTGAATCTTTAAAATGCAAATTGAAAAAAAAGCATATTTAAAGCTGATGAATAAATTAAATTCGCGTTTTGCAACTTTTAAAATTTAATTGTAGCACAAATATTTCAAAAGGAAATAATCTTAAACTTTTTATTATTATTATTTGTCACTGATTAAAAAATATGTATGAAAGTATGTAAAAAAGAGTAGCAGAAAAAATTCAATGAAAATTAATGCTGATCTTTAATTTTAAAATTAACATTATGTGAGTATGTTTCATTAATTTATTAACATTAAAAATAAAAATTTTTTTATCAAAAAATATTAACCTTAATGTTAAAGGAAGCAATCGTTGAAATCAAAATTAACTTTGATGAAATTTATTCATTAAAATAAAATGTACTATTATGTAACTGTTCTATTGATATTTAATGTAAATTTTTTTTTATTTCTTGTAATAAAAGACTGTTTAGACACATTATATCATTCTTTAGATAATGTTTTTATGGATGCTTTTTTTCTTTAAAAAAATACATATATTTTTTTAGATGTTATTCTGGGACTTTAATTGAATAAAAAAATTACTTTGTATTTGCCAAAAAATAAAAATATTGACATTGATAAATAACTGTATGCGATGTTTACTTCTTAAACCAAAAGTCTCAAGTAGTAGAGTGTTTCTATTTGAGACTTCAATCGTTAGAAGAACTTAAATATCTCAATATTAAGCAGTAAAAGTAAAATATCCAAGTAGTTTCCTTTCTTTCCCTTACATAAACAATCAAAACATTGTAAAAATATTTTAGACTTCCCAATAATAAACAAATGCAATGGACATGGACTTTCTAAGCAATTGTTTCTATTGAATCGTAAAAAGGCAAATTGAATAAGCATATTTAAAGCTGATAATCAAAATTAAAATCCCGTTTGACAGAATTTAAAAAAATTTTATTATTATATACTGGTAAAAAGCATTCCTATTATTTTCATCTTTCCTAAAATATACTCATCGCTTTTTAAAAGTATTTCTCTGACTATAAAGAAGATTTTTAATTTAATATTCTACATCAATAAAGAAATGCTCACCTTTCTTCCAAAATAAATAATTTATGCTGTGGTAAGGAATAATTATTTCTAAGAAACAAGAAATTTTTGAATAATGTAATGTTCACTTAATTTGAATGAAAGATTTCCTCCGAATTTCCACTGAAAGTCTAAAAAGTAGCGATAAGAGGGAAAATTATTTCAATGTATTAAGAAAAATGAGCTATTAATGTAGTATTAAATTTTAATTGTTAAGTAAACACATTATAATTTAAAATATTTTATATCTTATTTAAATATTTTGCATGTTAAATGTATCTAAAAGAACATTAATAAAAATAACTGTCATAAGATTTTAGTACTTAATTAAATATGTTACAATAAATTATTTGTTTAAAGAATTCTGTAGTTTTTGAACAAACATCTTTAATATTTTATTCTTGATAATTTAATTTAAATAATTTTGATGTAAAACTCTTCAGATCAAAAGTATGATAAGTGTTTTATTTTTTAGACAAAAAAATGATGTAGTGTGTTTTAACTGGTAAGACAATATGTTTAAAATGTTTGAGATTAGTAATAATTAGTAGTTAAATCCTAACATAAGAAGGTATACCTTTTCAGATCATTCTAAAATGTTTTACTTGGTTAGTCAAAGTTACTTTGGTTATTAGCACAAAATCAGAAAAATATTATTTTCAAAGTAATATTAAGCACTATTTGAAAATATAATATTGAAATTCCTAATGCAGAAAAAAATTAAATAATACTAAGAGATTCCTTGATTTACTAAGGTGTTGTAACATTTTCCCCAAGGAAGAGTTGTAGCATTCCTTTCCCAGGAAGCAAAGAATGCATATTCTTTAACAAGTACATAATAACAACTTATTACTTAAATTTGGCAGCAGTAATGTGGATATATATTATTATGGATAGTTTAGTAATGTGGTAAGTAGTATTGTGGATAGTTATATTACATACAAGAAGTGTTTTGCACTAATGAGAACAACCTGTCACACAAATATGATTGTAGATATTCCGTGTCATGGGTAATGAGATCTCATGAAATTAGTGATTGTCTGTGTGGCCTTCACGGTTTGAAACAATTTCGGTTAGAATATGGACTACACCATGAGTTGTTGCATCGTGATTGGTGATAGACCATGGCCTGAGAAAGTGTCTACTGCAATGAGAAATCAGATAAGCTGACCTTCGCTCTTATTGAGATTTTCTTAAAGGGAGGTTTTTGAAAAAGAAGAGAATTTTACTTGGAGGATTGATATGAAGTGTTGTCTTTTTTTCATTGATTGAACAGGCCGGAGTTTCTGCCTGTTTTCAAAGTAGGTGTTAAACCTGCAGTTTCCTGTATTATGCTATGTGATAATTTAAGATCTACACACTCAAAAGATCACGTGTTTTGAGATTCGACGTAAATTTAGAACTCTGAGCATCTGTCCATGGTGTTAAACTGCACTTATGTATCTAATTTGTAATATCTTTAATTATCGTTTCTGCGTAAATATTGTTTTGCATGTTTATTTAATATCTGTAAAATAAAAATTAAAGTGTTCCCATGAACCTGAAAGTGGCTCTCTTCTTGAAGCCTTCGGTCTAGTATTACGCCGAAACGTTACAGTTTCAATAAATAATGAAGATAAATGGTGAGATGTTCTGGACACTATTATGACGGATATTTAAGATCAGCTATTTTAAAAAAAAAAAAAATTAATTTCCAAATTGTTACTTTTGATTCACTGAGTCAGTTAAAACGTTTTCCAGAAAAACTTTTAAATGTTACTCCTGCCCTGTGTGTTGGTAAAAAATATAGCAAACTTACACAATAATGGTATTACAGTTACCAACGTGAAAAAATATCCAACAGCTGCAGAAGGATAGATAAACGAATATCTCAATTTTAGCAGTGTGAAAATGACAGTGCATTTGAAAAATGCCACTCTCCCCTCGTCCAGATAAAGACAGTGTTTTATTGGGAAACTTAAATCAGTATTTATTGACTTCATAAATTTATCTGAACATACACCTTTTAAAATAATTTGTTATGAATTTTATTTAACTATTGTCAATTTAAGTTATTTAATTTAGTCAATTAACGGCATCATTTTTTTCTGTATAAATGCACAGTGTACGAAAATACCAGGCAAGTTGACGATTTTAGAGAAAGACTAATACTTTTGACAGTATTGATTATTGGATTTTTCGTGCGGCTGATAGATTCCGAAGAAAATTCAAGATGACATTTGAGACGTCTTCTGGAAACCTGTATAACATATATTGATTAGACGAGGAAATTCATTTTAATGAAGGAGAAGGATCTTAAATGGCCTTTGAAAAATTAATCAGAACATGATAATCACCTTATATAAAAAAATCTCGATTTGGCAATTAATTCTAAAAAAATTCAACTTAAAATATGACATTTTTAAATAGATTTATTATAACAATCAAGATTGAAAATTAATATTGTGACTGCATCTACCCATTCTATAGCTATTTCTCTTCGATTCAAATAGTGTGGCTTAATCCCAGAGACTGGCATGATGAAGAGATCACTTTTAAAAGATTCTTAATCAAAAGGAATCATATAAAATACTTTTACTAATGGAAAGAAAATCTTTTAAAAATAGGGTAGTTTGAGAGAGATGACATTTTGTCAGGTATTTGTCAAGGATTAATATACTTCTTTGATTAAAAGTTTCAAGGTCACAGGTTAAAGTTTGTGAGTTTTTTTGTTGTTGTAGTATGAAGGATTTCGAATGCAAGCATGCAAACGAGCTGCATTGTGTCGTACACTTGCGATATGTCATATTTTGGGATAGAATTCAATTGGTCAGCCCATTTTCTGTCAAATCAGCAGCAGCCCTTGCTGGTTGTGGATGACGTTAGATTTGGCATCAAATAATGTACCATATGTAATCTATGGGAGAAAGATCTCTGATCAAGGCAATATGTCAACAATCTGTAATGCACGTTGTGGGACAACAGGATATAAGGATGAGCGTTACCTGTTAGAAAATATCCCCATACAAAATTTATCGGAAATTGCACTCATTATGAAGATAACGCCACTCTTATTCATCTAGTGAGAAATTTGAATACACGTCACCATTCAGATGTGCAAAGACGCCTCCCAAATTTTCGTAGCACAACTCCTTCTTATGTTAGAATTTATTTTCTCCTGAAAGTATATTAAATTCTGAGAAAGCGGACAAGCTGTCTTTTGGACGCGATTCCACCAAACCACGAAATCTCTCAACTAAAACCAGAACTCTCTAAAACTTGCACTATTAGGTCTAGTTTTCTTTACCTTTCTTATGCAAACGATTTGAATACATCTAGAACTGATCAAATCTCTTTATCTGAAATAAATTCTAATATACTCAGAATTCACCCAACCAATATAAACATAAATTTATTTATTACTATTAAAACAAATTAATATTTTCTTTTCCATGAACTCTGTAAAATAATCTTTATATGAAAACTTTCAGGTACTGATAACACAGAAAAAATAATTATTCACAATGAAATCACTAATCCTCCAAATCCAAACAACAATTGTGCTCCTCTCGGTAACCATTAATTTCGTAGTTACATTCTGCCTTTCTCTCTACATTTTTCATTTTTTTCTTTTAATACCTTTTATTTTTACTCATCAATCAATTGTGCTATATTATATTTTGTTTATATTAACTAATTTTTCATGCTTTTTAAATTTTACAGTTAGTAACTTTACACTGAAGTGACAAAAGTCATGGGATAGCAATATGCAAATTTTCAGATGGCAGTAGCATCGCGTAAGAACAGGTATAAATGCGCAGTGCTTTCGCAGAGCTTTCATTTTCTGTTCAAGTTATTCATGTGAAGAGGTTTTTGACTTGATGATGACCGCGACGGGAATTAACAGACTTTGAACGCGGAATGTTAGTTGGACCTATACGCATGGGTCATGCCATTTTCGGAATTTCACGTTAGGAATTCAACATTCCCAGATCCCACTGTGTCCAGAGTGTGCGAGCGCGAAATTTCAGGCATAACATCCCACCATAGACAGCTCAGTGGTCGACCGCCTGCACTTAACGACCGAGACCGGCGACGTCTGCAAGAGTCGTAATTCTAACAGAGAAGCCAACACTGCGTCAAATAACGCCGCAGAAATCAATCTGGGTCTACAAGGGACTTGTTTGTTTGAACTGTGCGGAGAAATTTGGCTTTCTTGGGCTATTTCAGCAGAAGACCGACTCGAGTGCCTTTTACTGACAGAACGACATCGCTTGCAGCGACTCTCGTGGGCACGTGAGCATATCGGTTGGTCCCTAGATGAATGGAAAACCGTGGCCTGGTCCGATGAGTCACGATTTCAGTTGGTAAGAGCTGATGGTAGGTTCGAGTGTGGCGCAGACCCCACGAAGCCATGGACCCAAACTGTCGCAAGCCACTGTTCAAGCTGGTGGTGGCTCCGTAATGGTGTGGGCTGTTTTTTCATGACATGGATTTGGTCCTCTGGTGCGACTGGACCGAACATTGACTGGAAATGCTTATGTTCAGCTACTTCATGTACCCAAACAACGATGGGATTTTTATGGATGACAATGCGCCATGTCACCGGGCCACAACTGTTCGTGATTGGTTTGAAGAACATTCTGGACAATTCCAACGAATGATCTTGGCCGCCTATATCGTCCGACATGAATCCCATCGAGCATTTATGGGACATCATTGAGAGGTCTGTTCGTGCCCAAATCCTGCACCATCAACGTTTTCACAATTATGGGACGTCTATCGAGACAGCATGGCTCAATATTCCTGCAGAAGACTTCCAACGACTTGTTGAGTCCATGCCACGTCGAGTTGCTGCACTTCGCCGGGCGAAAGGAGGGCCGACATGATATTAAGAGGTATCCCATGACTTTTGTCACTTCAGTGTATTATAGGAGGAGTTTTGTAAACATTAAACCAGCGAAAGCTTAGTTTTAACGTTCAGTTGCGTTTCTATCGCTGCGACTTTATTAGCAATGCATTTGTAAATTTGGTTGAACTTGACGTTTTATAATTAGAAATTGAATGAAATATTTTTCATTCGAACTAAGCTTCTCTCTTTATGGTAAAAAACATCATACACAAAGGAATCATGCTAATCCAGGATTTAAAATATCGGCCTAAAATGAATTTATCACTTAGAATAATCTTTTCCTAATAATGGAACACTTTTTCATTTGCATTTTGCCCATGAACTCTAATCTATGTACAACATTATTAATAGAAACTATTTTAGGTCAACGTTATTCCTACATTAGTGGAGAAAAGTGAATAGGTCAAAAGTTCTTTTTGTGCATTTTAAAAGTATTTTTTTTTATTTCTAGTAGTAGTTCTTAGTTCTTTGAATTTAGAAGTAATTTTCTATGCAGTCTGTGAACCTAGGAAGATTTATTGATGATTATATAAAGAGATACTCTTATGTTTACACTGATTTCAGTTGCAACTACAATTTTAATCAAACACTCGTTGGAGTCAGTTGAAACGTTCTCACTTTCTTACCAATAGAAGGACTTTTGGTATCCAGATTTGCCATGTATAAGTAAGGGCTTCAGGTTTTAACCGTCTTGTCTGATTTTGAACGAGATAACCCAGGGTTAACTATCGATCGCTTCAGCATCATAGGGCATTTAATGCATTCATTTTCAGATGCAAAATGAATGCATTAAATAAAATATATGCAAAGATCGATGTAAGCTGAATGTCAACTTGCTTAGTAACAACTTGTTTACATACACGGGGTTCTAATACATTGGTGACATTTACTGAATTATATTTCCAGAAATGACAGTGTTTTGTATCAACAGCAATAGTGTAATTTCTCTCATCACCTCTGTTTATTAAAATGGTTTCTTTTTATACCAAAACATTATAGTAGAACGCCAATCATTAGATGCTTGAAGGATGATAGTAGATTATGCTTTCAATCGACCTGCGTTATGCGACATGAGATTTCACTATCTAATGGATACCCAATTTTTCGACAGCTAAAGGAAACATTTTCAATACCTATCATAGCTTGAGTTTTCTAATTTTCTGGTACACAACACTTAAACGTGAAGCATTACCCTAAAACTTCTCCTGGAAGACTGAACTTGCTTTTCATATGTCTCTTTGGAATATTACACCCGAAGTATATAACCTAACAGGCGAATCGATTCGTGTATATAATAGTTTGCTGTGCCCAAAATAGTACTTTAATTAACCTAATATTTTAGGAAAAAACAAAAACGCACACGTCTTAAAAAATTCGCAAAACACAAAATCGTGTTCACGGTAAAGGAAAGCACGTACATTCGTTAATATTAATTCCTCACCCCCTGCATGAATTTGAAGCGTGAGCATTCCCGAATTAACTTCACGTCCAAAAATTAATCTCTTCCACTCATCTGAGCGCATGCTTGAACATTTTGTATGAAGCACCGCTTTTAAGTAGCGACCCCAGAGAAAGAATGCAGGCTAATGGTTGTCATTTTATGCATGTAATACGGAGTTTATCTGAGCCCCCCGGTACTTCAGCCCAGATTAGTTCTACCGTAAAACGCGAATTTCTATGCACGATATGTCTTTAAATCTATGGGCCTACGACGATGGCGTCCGTCTGTAAGCCCGGTTTAGGAATAAAAGGACTGGTTTAATTGCATGTTGTGATTTTAACAGGAATTTTTAATGGACGATGTTTAAAAATGATTTTAAATTGGACAGAATAAATCGTTTAAATTTTATTATTATTGTCATGAAGGAATAATTTTAAAAATTCATAAATTTGAAGTCCATGTAAATATAGTTTATTAAAAAAGCCGTTTGTATACAATCAGCTTGGATGACTAATGTGCATATAATGTTTTTTAATTGTGTTTTGTATTTATATAAATAAATGAAATAATTTTTCCGTATAACGAATGAAGAAATTTTTACAAATTTTCTTCAAATAACAATTTCAATCTCGCATTTTTGAAACATTTTAATATTGAATTTTATGAACTCTTATTTTTATTCATGTAATAATTACATGACCTTAAATGTCTAAATTATTCTTTGAATTTGTGTTCTTTTCAGCATATTCGATATTTTATTTTTTATTCATACATTACCTATGGGAAAATAAATATTTAATAGTATTATATTAATATTTTTGTTAGAAATCATAGTTATTTGCTTTTTTCTTGAAATGGTGTAAATATAATTTACAATAAATTTTAATTTCATATAAAAGTTTTACCCACATTTATTCATTAATTAGCATGTATTAATTTCATTATTTCAAATATTAATTTAATTATTTAAAAGCATTTATTTAGTAATTTAAGAAGATTGACTTGTGACAAAAATCATATAATTTTTTCTATGTGCCTGTTATAAGAAAACCCTGCATTTTAAGGGTAAACATCATTGAGATACCATTAAGGATATATATATATATATATATATATAAATATAGATATTAACACAAACAGTATATTCATCTGAAATTCAAAAGTTTTTATTTTTTTTTGTTATTTGTGACATTTATTTTCTATTGACTATGATTTCACGATTTAGATTACGAATAAGAAAAATATAACTAAGATGATTTTAAGAATAATAATATCTCTTAGAGTTTTTAAATCAAGCAATAATAATTGGTAGAAATATGTATTATGTTGTCCCTGTCTTAAAATATATATGATCCGTTTTAATAATAAGTTTATGAAATAATCAAGTTTATAATAATCAGTTTATGAAATAATCAATTTTATAGTAATCTAAGTTTATGCAAATAATCAACTTTATAATAATCAGTTTTATAATAATCAAAAATAATCAGTTCATGAAATATGTCTTCCTATAACTATTTTTGCTATAAAGTGAACCAACATTTTGGAGTACCCAAAGTGACCTGAGGGTCGAGTAGCTAATGCTCTGTCCCTTCGTATCAAAGGTAAAGGATGCGGCTCGAATCATGTGGTGTTATGGAGTGTTTTAGTGGTTCGAAATCTCCTTTAAACTGTAGTCCCTGTATAATTAGCCCTAGTGTACAAAGAATGACAGCAAAAGTGACAAACCAAACCTTTGAGGAAACAAAATGACATTTTTTCAATGCTCCTTAAAAATATTTATAAATATATCTGCAATAAGCAGTTTTAAGCATTTCAATATATTCTTCATTGCCTTTTCTTAAACATTATCTCATAAGATTATATAATTATTGTAAATGTCTTACATAAAATTGATAAAAAACGTTTCAACAAAATACAATTTGTATTTAATCAAACCAAAATTAAGTTCCCTTCCTTTAGCTAATAGTCAATTTAAGTAAGTTCACTCCTTCAGATATATATTGAAATATTTATTAATAATACAAAGACTCGCTTGTCTGAAACGATGGATATTAGGGCCAGCTGTTTAATACATACTTTCCGAAATTAGATCCTCCTGTAACAAGATACATCTTTCATAAATTTGGTGACTTTCAAAGCACCAGTGTTGCAGGGAGCATCTCGCATGTATAGTGCCTATTTTGCATACTATATCAAAGGCTGTTTGGTTCACGTCAAAAGCCAAGATGGATGAATGGTTTGGTACATAAGAGCACTTATTCACAGACAGCCGGGCTTGCAGCATTTTATTGCCTTTCCAATACCGGCCTGCAACATTGCAGGGGTCTCGTATTAAATCTGACATTTATGCGTCACAAACTGGGAAGGGGGAGGAGGAATATATTTCGAGATAGTGTTGCTCTGGGTGTATGAGGTTTTTATGGACAATGAAGGCGTGTTTATTTTTTATGAGCATGGAAGTCTTATTCATTTTGAGGTCTAAAGATATCTGTAGAAGGCATTAAAGATACGAATAGAAAGCAAACTAAAGATGTCTGTAAATGTATAAATCATTGACCAAAAATCATATTATAAGACATGATTAATGTCCATCTAGAAATGACATGCAATGCAAAATTGCTTTCAATTTCTTAAATATATTTCATTTTATTTCTATTAATCTTTTACACTAAAATGTCCATTTCTAAATATAAATTTAGCAAAATGCTTTTGTAAGAAATGCATCTTTGTTTGTCAGAAAGCTCATTGATAGCAAATTTAAGATTTGAGATGTAAACAATCCAATTTTGCCAAATTTAAAATATCAAAATTAAAAGATTTTCAAAAATATCCTATAAATTCATAATTTTTTATACAATGAGAATCTTGGATGGTAAGTTTCATGTAGAAAAACCTACTAGACTACTAAACCTATAAATAGAAAAGTAAGCATGTAAATTTAAATGATAAGTAAGAAAAATCTGAAGTTTATAATATGAAACGCAGATATCATATACTTTATATGATATGTAACACTAGAAAATTTTTTTTGTACAGTCCAACGGTCCAGGGTTCTAGTCCATGTTAGGGCGGAATTATAGATTTTTAATATCTAGATTATTTAAGTACATTTTTTTTGTTGAATGGTAATGAATTCAAAACTGTCATCCAACAGTATTGCCTAGCATTTTACGCTGAGCCCTGGTCATTCATTCGGTAGAACTATCAAATTTTTCTATTTCCTGTTTTAGTAGTATTAATTGTCAGTAATAGTTAGAAATTTTTTCAGGCCATATCTTGCAATGAATGAAAATAACATACATTATTGGCTTCAGTTCTTGTCGAATGCGAATAGCTCACTCTGTAGAGCATTATTTTTTAAACTAACGGTTCAGGGTTCATGTCCCGGTTTAGGTAGAATTAATCACTTGTTAATTGTTGAGAATAATCTTTAATGTTATTTTTTGGAATAACCACGGATTAAAAACAACGATCCCACAGTGTCCAGATTAATATTGTGATACATATGAGAACTTATTCACAGACAGCCCGGCTTGCATTTTATTGCCTTTCCAAAGGCTGGCCTGCAACATGGCAGGGGTCTCGTATTAAATCTAACATTTATGCGTCACAAACTGGGAAGGAGGAGGAATATATTCAAGATGCTGCTTTCTGGGTGTATGAGGTTTATGGACATTGAAGGCGTGTTTATTTTTATGAGTACGAAAGTCTTATTTATTTTGATGCCTAAAGATATATGTAGATGGCCTCAAAGATACATATAGAAATCAAGCTAAGATGCTTGTAAATGCAGAGTATAATTCATTGCACAAAAATCATATTATAAGACAGGATTAAATCTTGTGAAGCCCTCATTCACAAAATTGCATTGACTTTCTCAAATATCTTACCATTTTTCCTAATCTTCTACTCTAAAAATGTCCATTTTTATAAATAAATATAGCAAAATGTATCTCTAAGAAGAAATGTGTCTTTGTTTGTTTAGCTGGTTAAGCCTATTGATAGCAGATTTAAAATTTGAGATTGAAAACAGTCCAATGTTCCAAAAAAAAATTATCTAAATTTAAATAGAAAAAAATTTAAGAAGTTTTTAAAAGTTTCTATAAATTAATAAGTAATTTTTTTATACAAAGGTATGAATCTTGGATGTTATAATAGTAACATCCAAGTTTAATAACTTTAATAATGTTTCGTATAGAAAATATACTAGACTTATAAGTAGAAAAGAAACCAAACTTGTAAATTTAAAACTTATGTAAGGAAATCCTATATTTATAATCTTTATGTATAACATCCAAGATTCATACCTTTGTATAAAAAAATTATGTATTAAATTATAGAAATTTTTGAAAATCTCTTAAATTTTTCTATTTAAATTAAGAGATTTTTGTTTTATTTTTGCTATTAAAATATCATACTTCATAAGACATGTAACAATAGAAAAGTTTATTTTGTACATCTATAGTACGTCCTTTCTAATTTAATATAATTATATTTTAGATTTATAATTTAAAAGTGGGACAAATCAAGATCCAATAAAATGTGAAAAAAGTGTATCATTTGATCTGTTAGTTAAATCATTTTTGAAAGCAATAAAAACATTCTGGGCTGTTTGTTTAATTTCAGAAATAATTATTTTATTATAATTAAAAGATCTTTGAAGTATTTATTTCATTAACACAAAATAATTTTGCTCTGTTACTGCTGGTTCAGTAACAGAGCAAAGAAAAAAAAATACTTAAACATCTTTGAAGTTATAATTTTGTTAATCCAATGGAATAATTTATTCTTTTATTGTTGATACAATTACAGAAATATTTTTCATTTAGTTAAAAGATCTTTCCATTTGTTTATTCACGGAATAATTTTTTGCTATATGATAATTTGTTTATCTTATACCGGTACTTTTATATTAAGTGGTATTTCAAAAGAAGGATTGTAACGAACTACTTTTATCTGTAATAAAATTAAATTGTCCTTTAAATCAGAAGTAAAGCGATATATTATATCAAAACATTTTTAATAAAAAATCTGTACTAACATTTTATTTTTTACCAATTATCGAGTTGTAAAATAAAAATTTTTAAACCTGTCTTGGAGGTAAAAACAAATTCATACTTGTAACATTTAATGAAACGAAAATTAGAATTAAATAAAGAGTATAACAACATTTAAATTTTTGTATTATTTATAAGATTAAATAAATAAAAATGCACTACTATCTTTTAAATTAAATTTTTGGGTTTTAATTTTTCCTATCTTGGCCATTTTTTCTAGTAGCTACATTGTAACATTTTGTAAACTTGTTTGTTTACTTAAATATATGCTAATGTTTATTCTTTTAATACACATTAGTGTATATGAAGGTATTACGCTTTTTAATGTGATAATTATGTTTAATTAATGTATTACATTAAAAGAATAATGTTAATTTTATGTAAATATTATTATATAATTGTGTTATTATTTATGTTATATATTAAACATTTGTTTTATTAATTATTACGTTTATTAATCATTTCGTTTTTTTTTAACAGTTTTAGAATGGATCTCTAATTTTCTATTTTCAAACAATATTCTAACCTTTTTTATACATAAATATTTACATACATATAAAAAAATAAGACATATAACAGTAACGAGCTGCTATTGAATTTTTTCCAGAAACAGTTCGTTACTGTTACATGTCTTACTTTAAAAATACCGGTACTTAAAATATTTTTCCTCCTCCCTAGCGCTCATGCTCATAGGGAAGGCGCATGCGTATCTGTAATAATGTTTCCTATGAGCATGGGCGCTGGGGAAAAAATACCATATTTTTAAAGTACGGTATGCAAAAACTCTATTATTTGTTTATATCTTAGTTAATTAAGTAAATGTAAATGTTTTTATATAGTATCCCCCGTGTTGGTCCAGGTTGAAATAGCACCATGACTATGCATGTCGTAAAAGGCGACTAAAAATGAGTACCCAATGCCCTGAGATATAACTGGGTGGGGTAAAAATCAGACTTCTCCCCTTGGGTGTCCGATATCATTTGTGCGCAAGGTAAAAAGACAAAAAAGAAGCTGCATTTTTTACCCCTTTTCTTGACTCGGCGGTTTTTCACGAGGGAGTTTTCATTGTTTGAGAAACACGGGTTTATGGACTTAGTCTAGATGTGGCTGTCGACCAGGGTAAAAATAAGAAAGTACATATAAATTTAAAAAAAATATATATATACGATATATAAAAACATTAATATTGGAATAGTGTTGTTGTTTGCTTATCCCCTTGATTTAGAATCCTAAACCAAGTCCAGTAGATCATGCTGCATCAATAGATCGTAAAAGGTCGTCCCCCTCGTTCTACAATTACACTTCACAGAGGCACCAATACAACCAATGAGATAAGAGGAGACGCGATGGCCGAACAATTGCAAAGGGCATATGTCTTCTCGTCTCCATTGAAGGTCAGACTCTTAGTGTGGCCAGTCCTTAGTCTAACTAAAGCCGTTTGAGCAGATCTAGGACAGGAGCACTGCCAGGACATACCAAGATATTTAGCTTTGGCGTACTATATATGATTTGGTGGCGACCTCCAAGCGGTATTCACTCTGGCTAAAGTCATGGAATGAACCTCTGAAGCTAACAGATTGGAAGAAGAAGCTTTGGGAATTTCGTAACCTCCCCCTAGCGAGCAGATCAGCAATTTTATTTCCATGGAATAGTAAAATTATGTTACCTGAAATTATACATAAGCATATTTAAGTTATATTTTACCGAAAATATTTCATATAAATCTAGTAATGGATAAGCATTTCTGAATGGCAATTCTTCAGTTTTTCCTATCCATAAAAGTTGCCAGGATTTTTTATTCACTGTTATTTATCATTATTCGGAAATTTCCTCCAAATGTAGAGTGCCTTATTTTCCTTGACAGTACATCATTTAACAGCTATCATAGTTTTTTCAAAAATATTGAATAATTTATAAGTAAGTTAGAAATAAGTACAACAATAAAATTAATTTTTCGTCGTAATGTCATTCTAAGTGAATATTTTTCATAAGCACATTAATTAAATACATATTTGTGAAATTTAAACGAGTTAATGTTGTTTAAATAAATATAAAAATTTTTTTATTTTGGATGATTTAAAATGTTTGTTTTAGAGTTAGTAAAAGGATGTTCTTTTTTTGTATTAAAGAAAAACTTGTTCGTAGTTCAATATTTGAAACAATTAAATATCACAAAAATTGCAAATAATTATAAATTTATTAAACGTTCAATATCTAAAAAACTATTAAATATACGATTTATAAATCATTAAATATTACAAAAAAACTACACAATTTGACTTGCGACACAAATGACACTACAATACATTGCATATTTGAAAGTATAAGTACTTTTGTATGGTTGAAATTCAGCAACATAAATTTTGTTTCTATTTAAATAAAGCTGTTTAATAATTTTAATAAGCATGTCCTATTGTAGAGCTCAAAACTAAGCTTAAAAAAATATTTTCTTTATTTTTCGAATCCAAATTTTCAAAACAATTTATTTTAAATAAATTTATTATCACAGAATTATGCCCTGTAAAATGTTGTGTTGCTTCCAAGTCTAAAGCTATGTATATCTAATTTAGAAACATCAGTATGGAACCAGAAGAAAAAAATATATGAACATTTTCTGTTATAAATTATTATAAACTATTAAAAATATAAGGGAAATAATAACTATCAATATAATATAATAAATAATAATTATAAATTTACTTATATAAATTTATTTATAAATTAATTTAATAATCATTACGAAGTAACGAAATTTTCAATTCTATCACATTTCATTTCTAAGGAATTTAGGTTAAAGAATTGAGTGTAGAAAAAATAAAAGAAATTGTCTCTGTAGTTATTTAGTTACATCAAGAATAAATAAGCGTGTTACAACTTTGATTACTTTGATTTCCATAAGTATACTTTGCATCAATTTGTAAAACAATATAGTTCTGCAATATTGATTATTTATATATGTTTAAACATACGATAGCTATCGTAATAAAAAAATTATTTTATAGAAATAAAATAATACAAAAATTGATTAAATGTAATAAACCTTTTAATTATCATAACATTTATATTTCTAAAAAGAAATATCTTTAAGAATTGTATATTAAAGCTGACAAACGAGACAAAAAAAAAAATTATTATTACAGCAGTTAGTCAAATTGTTAAACTAAAGTTACATAAAAGTATGCTATTCGTTTTTGCTTGTTTGATCTTCATTAATATTTATTAATCAATGTTTTATAAAAAATGTATATGTGTTTGCGAATATAATTCTTGTGCATTCATGAGTAAAAGCTGTATATACCTTATATATATATATATATATATAAACAAAATATGGCAAAAATTTTATTTTGTTAATTAGTAGATAGAATTGATTAGTTTGATCATTCTTTTCTAAACAAGAAATGAGACCAACATGAAACAATAAAAGAATAAATATAAGCATAAGAAACTGTATTAAACACAATGATTCCATTACACACTAAAACCTCTAAGCAAATTAAATGAATTATACTCTTACAAGGACAATAATCGATGGTAGTAGAGATCAAAACTAAGAGCACTTATTTTCTTTTTTGGTTTAAGCGATAGTTGTCCCTCTCCTATATTGGACCCAGCAAAACATTTTCTAACAACTTTCCAAACATCTAAAAACAAAAAAGTTGAAAAGTACTCAAGTTATATATTTTTTTTCTGTTGTTGTAATTCCCAGTTATCTCTTCGGACCTGAGTTACTAAGATATATAATTGCACTCTTATTATTTCTATAAACACTGGAAGTGTCGGTAATTAAAAGCTATTATTTAATTTTCTTTTTAACAGAGATCGTCGGTGAGTAGCTAATTAGAAAACTAATATTTAATTCCTTGTATTCTTGTGTAGTTTCTAAATATAAAGATTCATTCCGAAAAACCTATAATTTTTCCGCATTTTTTACTACTAAAGTTTCATAGTTAATATTCATTGAATGGTGTTTCGATTTGTATATGAATTTGTAAGAGGATAAATAAAAATAATAATGCATTCAATACTCAACTGAGAATATCCCATTTATATTTGTGACAAATATAGGTTAAAGAATTGAATTTTTAAAACTATAGAAAATACATACAAGAAATGGTCTCTGCATTATTTAATTTGCAGCAAAATAAATAAATTTTTATAACAATTTTACTTTTTCCATAAGTATACTTTTGTACTTTAATTTTTTAAAACTCTAATAATACAATATGTGCTTGTTTAAAAATGAATTGTTTTAAATATACAGCAAATTTAATAAATAAATAAATTATTTTACAAACAGAAAAAAAGTAAATAGAACTTTTTAATTATCAGCAGCATTTATATTTCAAAAAAAAATGCAAGCAATTGATCAAAACTGTTGCTTTAAAATGTTGCATGAACTGTATTTATCTTTGTTTTTGCTTTATTTTGATCTAAGCTTCATTAATATTATTAATTGATGCTTTTATAAAAAAACATAAGTATTTCAGATATGAAAGTATTGTGCATACATGAGTAAATGCAATATATATATAAAAATATAGGAATTTTTATTTCGGTTAGTGAAATGACTATCAATATAAAAGTGACATCCCGATAAGAGCTTAATTTGATCATTCTTTTCTAAACAACGAAATTAGAACAGAATGAAATAACAAAAAAAGGATAAATATCAGTATAAGAAACTGTATTAATCACAATGGTTCATTACACACTAGACCTCTAAGCAAATTAAATGAATTATACTCTTACAAGAATTCCGAACGATAATCGATGGCAGTAGAGATCAAAACCAAGAAAATTTATTTCTTTGCTTTAAGCGATAGTTGTCCCCAGTATTGACGTCGCAAATCATCTTCTAACAACTTTTACAAACATCTAAAAAAAACAAAAAGTTGAAAAGTACTCAAAGATTTCTATATATATTTTTATGTGGCTCTAATTCCCAGTTAATCTCTCTGGACTGGAGTTGCTAAGATATATAATTGCACTCTTTTATTATTTCCTATAAACACTGGAAGTGTCGGTAATTAAAAGCTATTATTTAATTTTCTTTTTACCATCGAGATTGGTCGGTGAATAGCTAATTAGAAAACGAATATTTAATTCATTGTATTATTGCGGTAGTTTATAAAATTAAGAGATTCATTCGAAAACCTCAATTTTCCGCGTTTTACTACCCCAAATTGTCCATAGTATATTCAATTAATGGTGTTTCATTTATATAATTAAATTTGTAAACGGTTAAATAAAAATAATAACCACATTTCAATAGTCAGCTGCGAACATCAAATTTATACTGTTATTAACAATATAGATTAAAATTCAGTTTTAAAACTATAGAAAATACATTGAAGAAATTGTCTCTGTATATTTAGTTGCGATAAAATAAATAAACTTTTTATAACTTTTTGTTACATTTTCCTCTAAGTATACTTTGTACCAATTTACCCAAAACTATAATAATACAATATGTGCTGATTTAAAAATGAATATGTTAAATATACGACCAACCTGAATAATTAAAAAATAATTAAAATCTAGCAGACAATTTGATATCCCATTAAACGCTGCTATTGCTAAAAAGCCCATCTTCCAGAATTACGTATTTTAAAACTAACGAACAAAACAAAAAACCGATTATTACAGCAGTTAGTCAAGTGGTAGCTAAAGTTACATATAAATATGCTTATTCCTGTTTTGCTTTGTTTTGATCTTCATTAATATCATTAATAAATGTTTTATAAGAAAGTTCATATTGTTTGCGAGATATAATTGTGCATTCATGAAGAAAATGAGGCCAAAAAACAAGTAATCTTGTACTGTATAATATACAAAATATTTTTAGTTAATTAGTACTGAGAAACTTCACTAATATAAAAACGACATCGAGATAAATTGATTAATTTGATCATTCTTTTCTAAACAACGAAATGAGACTAAATATAAATATAAAAGGGATAAAAATATATTATAAACTGAATTAATAATAATGGTTCATTACTCGCTAAACCTCAACAAAATTAAATGAATTATACTCTTAGAAGAATTCCGAACATTATCGATGGCGGTAAGAGATCAAAACTAAGAGCATTTATTTCTTTGCTTTAAGCGATAGTTTTCCCCATACTGAACATCTAAAACATTTTCTAGCACAACTTTTCCAAACATCTAAAAACAAAAGTTGAAAAGTACTCAAAGTTATATATTTTTTTTTTTGTTGCTATTGATTAATCTCTCTCTGGACTTGAATTTGCTAAGATAATTGCCACTTATTATTTCTATAAACACTGGAGTATGTAATTAAAAGCTATTGTTAATTTCTCATTGATATTATTAAAAAACCTTTAATTCCTTGTATTCTTGTGATGAAGTTTCCAAAGATTAAAAGATTCATTCGAAAAACCTTCAAATTTTCCCACATTTTTACTAAAGTATTCGTATTAGTAATTCAAATGATTTTCATTTGTATAGTAATTTTGCAAGAGGATAAATAAAAATAGTAACAACATTCAATTCTCCAGGCCAGTTTTGAAAAGAAACTTAAAAAGTACATAATATCTTAAAATCTTCTCTTCTTTGTATCATTTTAACCGTGAAAAATTAAAAATAAAATTATTTAAAATAGTTCTGTTCTTCAATGTACTTAAATATAATTAATGCAGTTCATTTAGATTTTGAGAGTACCCGGCTCATTTGATTTTTGTTTATGGTGAGCGGAGAAATTTTTCAACTAAACTTATTCAATAATTTCTGAAAAATACATTCGGTCAACAGCCCTGCCTCATTGCACACTGCTTAAATTAGTTTCACTGCTACCCAATATGTCCCAACACACTTAACGTTTGTTAAAACAAAATTGTCTTTTCATTAAAACTGGAGCTGCATGGTTATGATTTGATGATTTTTGATAATGTTTCTCTTATTAAATTATTTATGTTCATTAAAGAAAATAAATTGTTATAGTAAAATTAACTATTACTGTTTAGTTTGATTTATTATGTTGAGTGTTTCATGCAGTTTGTGAAAACGTTTTTCGGTGAAAATCTTAAAAACATATGCGAATATTCAGCATTCCTTTTTATTTAATAAATGTAGTATGCTGATTTGGTTGGGCCGCCAGATTGGCGAATTAGTGTACTGGGCGGGCGAATCCGTTGAGCACCAGATGGCGGTAGTGCAGATTTGGGCCGGTCACTTTGGGCGCCAGACTGTAATATGGACGATTTGTGTTATGTGATGGTTGGATGACAACTGGGTGTGGTTGGGTTGAGACTTCAGACACCTTTTTGAGAACACAGCTTTGTTTACACTTACCTAAATATCACATACACACAATTAACTAATTATTGTAATAACTATTTTCATTGTTTTCAATTTTCCCAAAATAGTGTAAAAAGATAAGTTATGTTTTGAGTCAAGTTTGTAATTTACAGGTTGGGCAACTAGATTGTGAGTGGGGGGTTGGATTTGAGAGACTTGAAATACAGGTTTGAGAATTCAGATTTATTTACACGCACATAAACACCACAAAAGAAACTGTTAAAAACATACAACACGTTTTATGGACATCCTAATTAAGAGATTTATTGGTTTCTGCTGGAAAGTTCCGCTTCAAGCCAGAAAAATAAGAAATTTCCTCTGGGGATGAGAGATTGTAAACTAAAAAAGAGTTTCTCAGCGGCGCAGCGTCTGAAGTATGGCACTCTGTACTTCTATCGGGTGGGAATCTAGAGACCCTACTGAACTCGACTCCTCGTTTCTCTTGAACGCCACAGGGAGCGTTCTTGCAGTTCGTAAGAAGAAGCAGGTAACTTAATATTAAATTTAGATATACAAAGACATAATTAACGTTTATTAAAATTGTACTTGAAATTTTACAAGTGGTAAACTTACATTTTAATATATAAATCATTTAGCTCCTTAAAGAAGGCCTGATGGCCGAGTGGCTAGAGCTTTGATGCTCGGTACCACAGGTTTCGGATTCGAGTCCCAGTGGTGTCATGGGTGTTTGGAATCCATGGTTCTGAATCCACTTTAAATTTTAGATCCCAGTCTGTTTAACCCCCGTGTGCTCAATATGACTGTAAAGCGACTAACCTAACCTAACCTAACCTAACCTAACTTTACCTTAAAGAAGACAAATATTTTGAAAAAAAGATAAAGGTCATTTAAGCATTCCGAAATTATGCACTATTTTATTGGAAGTAAACTTTTATTTTACTTAAAAATTATCACATTTAAAAAATATTATCTCGCAAATCCACGGTATCATTTGAATTAATGAACTATTCATATATATACGATATTGCAGTACATTATTCTAATTTAATGTTAATGAAAATTATAATGGATATCAATAAAAAATATTTCTTTAAAAAATTCGTTTTATTGTACATAGAACTTCACCTTAGTGATAAAATATTTGATTTTTTAAATTCTATATATTTTTCCCTTCAAAATTAATTTTTACTTTATGTTAAACATGTTATTTATACAAAAAATGAGAATTATGATTTTTTTCATCATTTTAGTTTTTGAACAAAATTTGAGGATTTTTGTTTTTGTGGATATAATTTTTGTTTTGAATATTATGATACATTTCCCATAACTGATATCGAATAAAGAAGTTGCGAATGATGATTTTTCATAGTTAAAAATTATAAATATAAAATTGTTGGCGAATATATTTTATCATCCAGTATTGATAATTACAGCACGTTACATTTTATATACTATACACAAATTTGAAAATTCTTTGAGATGTACATGTTTTTGTTTTACAGCATATATTCTTCGCATGAAGACAAATTTGATGAATTAGCTGAGTATGAAAATCATACCAATACGGGAAATTTTTATTAATGGCAAAATTTTTAGTATATTTTTTACATAATCTATTTAAACATAAAATATAGGGTTTCTAGCTTTTGAATTATTAGGCCTGTCATAAATATTTACTAAGCAGTCAATTATATTTAACTGCAGAAATCAGGTAATCCCAGGTTTATTTGTAAATTAAATTGTAATTTACTATAACAATTCGTATACTTTTACATTCAGTATTCTAGTAAAAATAGAATTATTGAGCATTTTCCCCATTTATTAGACAAGAGTTATGTTAATTTTTGTTTGAAGTTTGTATTTTTCATTATTAAATGTATTCTATTTCATATATTCAATGGGTTTCTCACCCTAACGGTAAAAAATTGTCTTTTAGTTGCAAGATATTTTCACGAATTGCCTCTTTTTCTTTTGAAAATGTATATGAATCTGCAATAAATTAATTGTTGTTCATAGAAATGTGGTACTCATTGTCTGTAATAAGCAAATATGCATGTTGTGTGAACAATACATGTAATTTAGTTCGCTACTAATGAATGAATCTTTCTGAAATAAATTACATTAGAAAATTTTTAAATTTCAATACATTTTTCGTGCTATATTGTCTGCAGGTTTTAATTTATTGTATTGCCTTGTTTTAAAAATAATGTAGTTTCAAAAACTATCAACAAATACAAATATGCATTATTCTATTAAAAGCTTATATATATATTTGAGTATGCAGAAGGTAGATCTATATGTATACATTCTGTTCAAGTGGTCCAGTCCATCTTGAAATTAGTAAGATGTTTGGTTTTAACTAATAAAACCTGGTTAGAAATCGTAATTTTAATGTTAAAATGGAATATTGTCTGAACCGGAATCAAGTCAATATGCCGTCTTTCATAGTAAAAACTCATTGTCCAATGGCCAAAGAAATCCAGCAAACCCTCTTAAACAATGACCTCTCCAGTTGCTTTGAATAAAAGCATATTCAGACTACCATGGGTATGAGTATGTAGATAGCCTTGACGCAATGCATTATAAACAGTGACACAGATATGCGATTGAGTATGACTGCAGGAATTGGATACAAACGACATGTGTTTCAATATACAATTTGATTCCTCAAAAATAACTTGAATAATTATCTATTAGAGGATTGACAACAAGACTAGAATCGTGGTTAAATAGAATTCAAGACTAGAATTGGCTAACAAGACTAGAATTCA